>JARFJB010001689.1:1068556-1078556 GCA_036346205.1 Vesta saturnalis
TTTAAAAGTCAGCACATCACTACCTGCATCGATTAGAATGGTGGTAGAAGTAGTAATACAAGATAGAATGATCTAAATGTCATGAATATCTTGTTACATTACAATTAAAAAAATGTTAAACATGCTTTCTTTAATAAATACTGTAAAGTTAGTATACACATGTATGAAATTATTAATATATTTTAAGTTAGTTTTATTTTAATTAATGCATCAATGTGTGTGTAGGTTTATTTATTTACGTCTTTTCAAAATAACAAATGAACACCCTGTATTTGTTTTAACGTTCTAAAATTGACCGTTTGATTTAAACACTCCATGTAATAAATTTTTAATAAAATGTTTTCATGGTCAAAGACGAGTTATATTATCAAATACGCCAAACACGATACTTTTTGCACTATTCAGAGATTGAATGAAAAATATTATAAAATATATTGTCTCTGCTCGGGCGCCAAATTTATGACGCTTTTACCTTCGGTGGTCGGTCAATCGTTAATAGAATTATTTAAGAGAGGCGGGGCGGTAAACTACAGTTGGTCTATCGCGGTATTACCGGGTTACTCGAGCGCCAATCTAGCTGAACGGTGTAGAGACCTAGATTTCTTCGCGGGAAATTAAAAGCGTAAAAGCGGTCCAAGTAGCGTCAGTAAAGACGTCGGTCTACCAGGGTTTCTGGAGATTTAAATCGGTGCCGGTATTTAAGGCTTGTGTCGTTATTGAGTCGGAAATGCGCGGTCTCGGTAGTATGAATTCAAGAATAATTCAGTTATCGTATTTAAATGGAAAAAATCAAAGTAATATTACCCAGGCAAAAAAGTAATACTTGTAGAAAAAATGGGTAGTTACGACAATGGCCAGCAGCATGATAGCCGTGCTTTCAACCACTTCCTGTCCACCACGGATATACCCCGCTGTACACTCCGCAACCCAACCCCATACAAAGAGCGAACAGCACGATGAAAACAATGATCGCCCAGTTTTTCGATAACAATCACCGCGATTGGGACCGTCACCTTCCCGCCCTCACTTTCGCTATGAACACGGCCGTGCAGGAATCGACCGGATTTACTCCCGGTTTCTTGCACTTCGGTCGCGAATTGGAACTTCCGTGAAACCGACCCGTCACCAAACTCCGAAAACATTGTACCCGCTCATAGCTGCCGATTAGGTCAATTAGAAGACATATTTCAATTGGTACGACACAACTTAGGCCGCGAATACACTAAACAGGAAGGCCACTATGATCTACGACGCCGCGAATGCAAACCGCACCTGGAAGACCGTGTCCTACGAAAAGAACATCGGCTATCCTCTGCTGCATAGGGCTTCGCCACCAATCTTGCGCCGAAATGCTCCGGACATAATTACTAAGGTCGTGTCCCCTATGGTCTTTAATTTAAAACACGTCGCCGACAACTACAAATTAACCCGGATACTCATCAATGACTTAAAAGCCCTACCACCGCAATGAGAACTAACCGACCGCCTCGTTGATGTTTTTTAGATTACCGCCGACATCGAGATACCAGCAGAAAAAGCTACGCTTTTTCTTCCGAAGAACGAGGGGTGTGTAACAATTTAAAATAAATCCTTACTTTGTCATAATCGTTATTTATTTGAGCACCCTGTATTTATTTTAACGTCCTAAAAGTGACCGTTTAAATTTTTAATAAAATATTTTCGTGGTCAAGCTGCACGGAATACTGGTGTGTTTGTGAAACTAATTGGTTGTTTCTAGACAGTAAATGACGTTCCTGGGGTTGAGTGTTGTGTTGACTGATTTGTTGATGACGAAAAATCATATTGAGATACGTTAGAAAATTGTGGAGAATTTGCCTGTACTTGCTGTCGTGCTATTAAATTATGTATTTCAATCTTCAGTCTTAAACGGTGTTGCTCTGGTACTTTCTTAATTTCTTTATATAATGAGAGGCAAAATAGTTTATCTTCATCGTCTTCTTATTTTTCTGTAGGTTTTCTTTGGTTAATGCTCTTTTCTAATATTTTCGCAAAGTGTTCGTCGGCTGGATGAAGTTTATATTTATTTGCAGCAGGCGGATTTTCATCCGGAGGTCTGAAGTTGCAGTCACTGTTTTCATCAACTATTTCGGAAGTGTCGTTAATATTATGATCCTCTACTTGAAAACTACTGTCACTCCTTTTTTTTTGCACGGTGAGTTGCAAAAATGCGTTGGAAAGTTGGAAAAATTTGAAACATTAACGTTACAAAATACACCTAAAAAACCTTTAGTTTGGTATAGATATGTAGATGACACATTTGTTATTTGGAGACATGGAGAAGAAGCACTGCATGAGTTTTTGGTTTTTATAAATGGTATACATCCTAGTATTCAGTTTACCATGGAAAAAGAAACTAATGGAAGTTTACCATTTCTTGACATATTAATATCTAAAAATAATAATTCACTATCTTTTAAGGTTTACAGAAAGCCGACACACACTGATAGATACCTTCATAAATTATCCAACCACCATCCACGTCAAAAAATTAGTGTAATTAAATCTTTAGTAGATCGAGCAAAACAAATTTGTGACCCTGAATTTTTGAATGATGAATATAAATATTTAAGAAAATCCTTACAAGATAATGGATATTCACTTACAGATATTAATAATGTTATTACACCTTCTAGGCGTAACCTTAAAGAAAAACCAGTTCTTAATGTTGGTACTGCTTTTCTTCCTTTTATAGCTAATGTTACAAATAGAATTGAAAAATCCTAATCAAACATGGCATTAGGACTATTTTTAAACCTACAAGAAAATTAAAGAACATTTAAGATCACCTAAAGATGTGTCAAACCCTTTGTCATCTTCCGGAGTGTATAAGTTATCTTGTTCATGTGGAAAAGTATACATCGGGACCACAAAACGTAGCTTTGATACAAGACGCAAAGAACATATGAGATTTTGTAGATTGGGTCAACCAGAGAGGTCTGCTGTGGCTGACCATGCCCTGAATAATCTAAATCATGACATTCAATTTGACAATATGGAAATATTGTCAAGACAAACCCATTATTATGTTCGTTTGCAACGTGAAGCTATTGAAATATATAAACACCCGAATAATTTTAATAGACAAGAAGAAAATCTCCGTTTAAATAGGTTTTGGCATCTTATAATTAAAAAAAAAGCATAATGATACGTCTTAATTTTGATTTTAATTTTAACTTTTGGTATGTCTAGGTTTTTTGCTGTGTTTTTCCTAGACCTTGAAGCAAATGCTTTACCAATTATATGTTAAATTACCACAGCACTATAATTTAACATAAGTAGTTGAAATTAAATTAAAATTGAAAATTACAAAGAACGTTCTGCATTGTGCTTTTCATTGTTAATAACACTTCCAATTATTGATAAAGATATCTCTTTGTTAGATTTAACTGGGTTATTTTATTTGATATAATGTTTGAATTTGTGAATGCTTCTATCATTTTAAAATTGAAGTTTTTCACAACTTTACACTTACATCATAACTTGATTAAATTTTGTTAAATGTGTTTTTTGGCTGACAAATTTCATTGTTAGCTTTCGTCGTAGAGAGTGTTCTGGTTTGTCATCTTTGAGGCAGTTTAATAAAATTTAATTTTTATGACCTAGTTATTCTTTACTAAAAATTTTATAGTTGGCTTTATGTTTCCCAAACTGTTATATTAATAGCAGGCTTATGTTTATGTTTTAATTTTTCAAATTTGACAAAATTGTTTACTACATCTTTAACAATTTTTAACAAACATTACTACTGACGAAGATAACTGTAAGTGTTATCGAAACGTTTAGATTGTATAATTTAAAGTACACCATTAAAAAAACCCCAAAAAAGATAAGTATTTTATTATGAGTGTTAATGGTGAAAGTTTACATTTTAATATTATTTTTGTACTAATTACATCATGTTTTGTTAATTAAAATAAATAGATATTGTACTTACCTAAATTCTTCTTTTTCTCTTCAGTATCATCACCATTGCAAAAAATCAAAACTAGTTGCACCCAAGCCCGTTTCTTCAGTATTTTATTCGAGTATTCTTTAGAATTCAAGTTCCATATAGCTGGCCTTTTTTCTACTTCATCGATAAACAAATCTGTGTTGAAATAGTCGTCCATCTTGCAGCTTTGTACGTCTAAAAGCCTTCAATCGCGCGAATCAACTGAACATGTCTATGCCTGATTGTTGTGCTTCAATACGCGCGATCTCGTGCGCATACGCGCGGGACAAGTTACCGGTGACAGAGCGTAGACGATCGCGGGCGATCGCAAGTATACGCGCGATGACGCGCAACCGTATAAACAATTGTATATGACTGAAATATGAAAATGTAAACTTTCACCATTAACACTCATAATAAAATACTTATCTTTTTTGGGATTTTTTAATGGTGTACTTTAAATTATACAATCGAAACGTTTCGATAACACTTACAGTTATCTTCGTCAGTAGTAATGTTTGTTAAAAATTGTTAAAGATGTAGTAAACAATTTTGTCAAATTTGAAAAATTAAAAATTGTATATGACTACTCTGTATTTTTATACGCAAGCAGTCGCGCCATTTGTGGGACGCGCCTTCCCGCGCGACCATCTGAACAAGGTTTCCGTCGGCGATTGCACGTTGATTTTAAAATTTAGTGTAAGCACTTACTGAAACGTGATTTCTTTTCTGCAGCTTAAGTGACTGAATTTTGTAATTAGGATTTTTCTTTTAGGTTAGTTTAAACTAGTACATGCATTGATTTATTTATAAGATATTGACTTATAACGTTTAATCTGGACTATATAGGGTTGTGCCCTCGCAGACGGACACAAAGAGCAAATCGCCCGATAATTTTTTTTTGTTTTATACGGCCGCCTTTAGTAAGTTACAAATTGTTTACGCGAACACCTTTTGTTTCTATTTTTTTTTCAGGAATTTAATTTTAATTTTCCGCCACAATCGATAATCGTGTTTATTCCGGGTGATTCAAATATTGCAACCACTGCAGTTATTAATTCAAGTAGCCGATTGTTAATTACCATTATTTTTTTCTAATTTTTGTTTATATTTTTGGATCCCGTACGCTTTGTTACGTACTTTATCAAGCTATAACATGTGTTTAAGTTATACCGTTAGACCGTTTCGAACTGATTAAAAGAATTAATTGTTTCATTTTGAGTATACCCGTATTAATTGATAGCCTGGTTAGGCTAATACGATTTCGTATAGATATATATTTTAATATCAGAGCAAGTTGAGTTTTGCGACTGTAGTGAATGATTTTGTTTAGTTTCTGTGTATACTTAGTCGACACCTAAGTATTAAAATAAATTTTTGGTTTCTTGATCAACTTAGGTTTTGTCGCACCGTAGCTACCCATTTTTTCTACGAGTATTATTTTATTTTTTATTTTATTTATTTAAATGTGATAACGACATTAAGTTTTTTGTTTGCCGCAACCAGGAGTATGTATTAATTTTTTTGTCGTTTGACTTATTATTGTATTCCCTAATTTACAACGTATACTATATTTTTATTGTTTTTTCCGACCTCTGCACCAGGAGTTATATTTGTAACTGAATTATTTTGGAATTCATACTACCGAGACCACGTATTTTCGACTCAACAACGAGGCAAGTTTCAAATACCGGCACGATTTAAATCTTCAGAAACCCTGGTAGACCGACGTCTTCACTGACGCTACTTGCACCGCTTTTACCCCTTTTAATTTCCCGCGAAGAGGAATCTAAGCCTCTACACCAGGGGTGGGCAAACTTAATACTCGTATGATCGACATTAATTTTTGTAATGCGCGATCTACTTCGAAAAATGGCTTAAAATAAGAACAATTAAAAGTTTAATTAAGGTCTTTATTGATAATAATATATTAAATACATTGCATTTACTATTTTGTGCAATATAATTGATTGATAAATATTTGGGATTAATTTTTTGATGTAAATGCGTGACATTCCATTTCATCAACAAGTCTGGTAAAGTTAGGTTTGTACTAATCACTGATGCACAATCGAATAGATGCCATTAAGTGGTCATCAGTCAGAGAACTCCTAAATTGCGATTTGATGTTTTTCATTTGAGAAAACGCTGCTTCACATAGATAAGTGGAACCAAAAAATGCAAATATCCTCATTGCCACCGATCTCAATAATGGATGTTTTTCTTCTGGTAAGATATTCCAAAAATAATTTTCATTTGCGCATTTCAGAATTATATGTGGTTGTATTTCTAACTCTAGATCCGATTAATTCAATTGAAAAGTATGAGCTACATTTGATGAAATATCCTCTTATCGTATTCTCCAAAAGGAAATGAAATAAATTCAAAAAATCGGTTGAAGTTTATTGAGATTTGCAATCATCTCTCAAATTCTTGATTAAACTTTTCCAGTTCAAAACAAAACATTTCAATATTACATTCACCAGTAAGTTCAATATGTTTTTCCAAGTATGGAAAATATTTAAAATTTTGCCTTTTTAATTGTGAAGCAAAAAGTTTTAATTTTGCTTTAAAAGCATTTACCGAACCCAATAACTCAATAATATTTTTTCCTTTTCCTTGTAATTGTAAATTAAGCAAGTTGTAATGGCCCATAAAATCCGTAAGAAATGCTAATTTTTTTACCCATACTGGATCTTCCAATTGTTCATATTTTTCTCCCAATGTGTCCAAAAATGCAATCATTTTAGGCAAAAGATTGAGAAATCTTTCCAAAAAGCTTCCTCGGCTGACCCACCTAACATGACAAAAAAGAAGTAAATCTTCATATTCCGAGTCATTCTCTTCAAGTTGACTACGGAACAGACGCCTCCTTAAACTTCGCGCTCTTATCGAATTAGCAATTTTCACTGCCACATCCATAATATCATTAACATCCAATATTTTTGCACATAAGGCATTATTATGAATTATACAATGAAATGATATGAAATCAGGAAACTGTTCATTTTGTTTGCAAAGAGCTAAAAATCTATTATTTCTACCAATCATAGAAGGTGCTCCGTCAGTAGACATACCAACCAATTTATGCAAAGGCAAATTAGTTTTTTCAGCAAATTGCATAAAAGTTGCCATCATATCTGCACCTCGGAAGTATTGTTAAAAATTTTTCTTTTACAGAAAAATCGCAAAAAACCATTCTTATAAAAACAATTAATTGTGCAGTATCAACGATATCTGTCGACTCGTCAAACTGCAACGAAAAGAATCGGCAACTTTGTATGTCATCTTCTAGTTGTCGAGTTACATTTTTATTCATATTTTCAATACGACGAGTTACACTTCTGAGAGAAAGTTGCAAATTTTTAATTGCATTGAGAATTTCGCTTTTATTTTTAAAGTTGCAAAATAATTTCTCGCTGCCATCAAGAAAAGCTTCCTTAAAAATTTCTCCATCGCGATAAGGCTTTTTATGTTTTGCCAAAACGTATGATATGACATAAGATGCTTCAGTTGCCATTTTGGATTGATGCATAGGCTTTTGAAACAAAAGTTGCTGTGCCGTTAATTGATTTCTTAATTCTTTTACTTATTGTTTTCTTAATTCGGTATTAACAGGGTAATCATTTCCATAATTTTTGTGCAAACTCAAAAAATGTCTTTCGAGATTTCCTTTCTTGGGCAAGGCGATTCTAACACGGCATATCAAACATAGACATTTATCCCGATGCATAGTAAAAAATAAAGCTCTTCCCGTTCCTTATGGAAATGGTATGTTTTTTGTGTTTTCTTATTCATTTTTATTTTATCTAAAATTAAAATGATGAAATATAGATAGAATATTAAACGAAAATTTTATTTTACCTGAAATTAGTTTCGATATAAAATATTGTATATTAGTAAACCAAAATTAAATACGTTCAATCAATTTACTTATCTTAATAAGCAACTGTAAACCGTATGCACTCTGAGTAGTGACTGACAGCTAGGTGCAGCTCACCGCAAACGCAGCAACAAGACAAGGGATATAGGGGAGAGTAAAAATAAAAAGTGCGTACGCCTACAGGCCTACACAGAATGAGTAGAAGGGGGTAGGTAGAAGCACTGTTTGAGAATTAGTCATGTCAGCTGTAGAATAGATACATGTTTAATTTTAAATGCATGTTTCATCATCTACTAAATTTTTAGTAGGTACACATTTTAAATTAAATTAACCTAGAAAATTATTTAAAATATCTGAGTCTGCGATCGACTGTCGAACTGTTCGCGATCGACCGGTCGATCGCGATCGACCGTTGCCCACCCCTGCTCTACACCGTTCACCTAGATTGGCGCTAGTTCAACCGCAGTTTACCGCTCTGCCCCTCTTAAATAATTCAATTAACGATTGACCAACCACCGAAGGTAAAAGCGTTATACTAAATCATCTTGATGTAAAAGTTATTATGTAATAACCTATTCCTTATTTACTACATCACTGCAAAAAAATGCACATAATGCATTATCAAATATAATATTTCTTCTAAAATTTACATAGTTTTAAAACAAGTCATGTTCGAGACTCCTAAGTTTCTGTTTTCTACTTTAAAATACAATTGGCGAATTGTACAAGCAGTTAGTTTGCTTACATTATTAACCGACTAAACGTAAAAGTATATCCAGAATTGCATACACCATCGATAACTGGTATTTGCGATGTTATTTCATTATATCCCTCACCTTCCTAAAATGGTAATTACGATTTAGTGCAGAATGACAACATTTTGCATAAGTGTTTAAAAGTTTTTTTAAATAACAATATCAATACATGTTTACCTAAAATGGTATTTTAAAACACTTAAAAATAGTGGGCATTAATGTAGCAAATTGGCTTGAATTATCAATTAAGTGATGTTACTACAACCCACAGAGAGGGGACTTACAAATAGTTTATAGGCGCGCAAATTGGAAACACAGACGGGGGGAACGCGAGAATTTATGCAACCAGTGAAACGCGATGCTCTAATGTGATTCAATATCACGTCGATTCTTTCAATTTTTTGCATTAACTGATAAGATAGGTTTAATACATCTTACAAGAATAATTTAAACAAATTAAATTCATCAAAAATATTTATAATGCTATTATATGTATAAAATCAAAATCATAAATTGTTAGTATCATTTTATGAATATATACATATATATCGTAAATAGATAATTTTGCAACAATTTTATTTAGAAAAACACATTGTACATACGCACATACATAAATATTTAGTGACCCGAAAATATAACAAATTTATTATGAAGCATCCGGTTTGAATATTCATTGTACACACATAATGAATTCGTGCTTTAATATAAATTTCACATATTGATGAATTAATTTTACTAGAAAAATGAGTAGAAGTATATTAGAATGCTATGGAACAAACTTAATGATTTTAGTACGACAGGTAATAAATAATTTTGGGTGACATACAATTAAATGATGTGAAATTTTATTTTCGTAAATTTAGAGAAGAGCGTAATGCCTTTGAAATGACTTTGAAGTAATGTATTTTACTTAATGTACACTTTAATTATTAATACAACTAATGCGAATTAGAAGTAATGGAAATAACTCAAACAAATTTATTTAAAATAGTACTTAATACCGAGTAAAATATTTAATTTAATTTCTTTTAATTCTATGCTGAAATATTACATTAAATTAATTAATTAATTAATTCTGTATTATAAGTGTTTTGTAACTGTGGTTTTCTATTAGTGGAGTTGATCGGCCTATTTCCACAGTTTATGCTTTTTGAGCGCGACGTTTCGGAAGCGGGCTCTGCTTTCGTAATCAGGCTTAGTCCTGAGAAGGACTGTTTTCGCACTTGAGTCGAAGTCATATGTTATATATAATTTTTTCCCAAGTACTTGACTACTCTTAGATTCGAACCTGGTACCTTTCACTTACTAGTCTGACACCTTTGCCACTGAGCCACGGAGTAATCCAATGTATATATATATATATATATATATATATATATATATATATATATATATATATATATATATATT
>JARFJB010001689.1:1083556-1348556 GCA_036346205.1 Vesta saturnalis
AGGATAGTGGGAAATGAGGCACATTTTCAAATATTGCGATTAACATTCAAAGTAGCCTATACATTGAATAATTGTTTCATAATGAACTTCTTTTCAGTTTCTTCGACAGTTGGTCAAAATAAATGAGCCAAATGTTTTTTGAGAATGATCTAATATTTTTATCATTTCCATATTCCATTACTTTTTTATAAGTGGTTCCATGTAATATTCTGGATTTCTCCAGAGATATATTTGCCTCGATTATTTTTGCTGTTTTCTCTATTTCTGGTGATTTTTCTCTGTATATTCCATTAAGTATAATTTTTTCTTCAAAAGTTCAATTGGATTAGGTAGAAACAGAAAATTAGCAAACTGCTCTTAAGCAATGCTTCAATATCTAAAGGCAAAAAATTCCCTTTAACTTTATCGTCTTGTATAATAAATATTAATATAACCTTGTTTTCAGATTTGACAAAATTTAAAGAAACGTCGTTATTTGAATAATATAAGTTTAGGTAGAGTTAGGTGCCTATACTCTATTTAACTGTATGTTACAGCCAAGAGTGTACTATATTTTATGAAGAGGACATATAAATAACAGAACAGCTACTAACATGTACCTGAAGTTATTGTGCAAATCAATAGAAGATGTTGTCTATCAATCTAATGTATATGCAACTCAGCGTAATAAAACTTTGAAGTTGACGAAGAATTAATTTTTATCATTCATCGGTATACACTTTTTTATGTCTTACCGCAGGTTACCAACGTAGAAACAATATTGGAACTCCACCTCTGACTTGGGAATACCACTTATTACAAATTGTATGGCAAGGAATCGATTTGAAGAAATTCTACAGTATCCACATTGTAATGATAATCATATGATTCCTACAAATAACAAGGATAAACTCTACAAAGTGAAACCTTTGTCGGGTACTTTGACAGAAAGCTTTGGACGCATGTACAACTCAACCAGAAAAGTTATTATTGATGAGAGTATCATTAGATTTAAAGTTCGAAACTCTCTGAAGCAACATAACCCACAGAAACCAATCAAATGTGGATACAAGCTTTGATGTATCGCTGATCAGAATGGGATTATTTCTTGGTTTGAGATACCAAGGAAAAAACGAAGAATTACACAAGGAATTTGAAGAATTTGTCGAACGAGTGGTTTTTTCTCGAAGTCAACCTGTAACAAACTTCGAACGTGTTGTTAATAATTCACCTCTCTGCAGGCAACCAACGTGCATTTAGTGTCATGTGTGCTGCATATCATAGCTACATAAATCATAATTTACTTATTAAAGTGAAGCCTTTCACGCATATCCTTTGCACTTTCAGTTTCAGACATGTTCATGCGCAAAGACCTCTTGGGAGCGTCGCTTTTTGTACGATACTGAAAGGTAGTAGAGCATTAATTTTTACTCTAAATATTTGTTATAAAAAGTGCTGTAAATTCTATTTGAAGTTATTTTACAATGTGTGAGACGTTTGCATTTCAGGCACTTTTACCTTTATTATTTAAGTTTTACTTTAACTTCACCTTTACTGTTACTTTTCACACGTTTATACACATCTACTCAATTAATTGTTTTACCGTTAATCCAATTTACGGTATTAGTGCGATTAATCACCTTCGTTAATGGGAAGTGGAATTCTAGAACTCCTTAATCCTGCAAACTTATTCATTTGAGACTTATTAAGCATACAAATCCAGATTTATTTCAACCTTGGTTTAATATTACGCAACAATTTCCAAAACGCTGAACCGGCATGCAGCCATTTCGTTATCTACAGTGTGACCAAGAGTAAGGTATTCTGATTCCATTAATTACTCATAAAATTAATTATTCATTAGGTTATAACGTTACTAACATTAGCATTAGTATTTTCGTGTATAATTAAATATACATAAGTTGTGTAATAAAATTTGTTATTGTAGACATTTTCTTTTAACTTTATTGTATAATGGTTTACTTGTTTATTCCATATTTAAAAACAAGTTGGCGTCCGAGTATTTAACAATTAGTTTCAGAGAGAAGCATCCCCGATTTTAAAGCGAAAATACCTAGGTACATGTAAGTATTTTTTGGTTAATAAGGCAAATCGATAATTCTGTGAACTTGGCCCACTTTAATCTTCTAGTTATTACCCAAACTGTTAAGTAGCTAACATTTGTAGCCATGGGTGTAGAAGTATATTTATAGAATTTAAGGGTTTTACAAACCTTATTGTAATACTAATAAAATTATATACCTACATCAACAATTACTTTACTTCTACCAATCTACTGGAACAATTGACACTGAACAAGACGTTAGTCTGTAAAACAATCTCATGAAATAGAAAAGGATTTCCTGTAAATCTAAAAGAGGACAAAAACCTAAAAAGAGGGGAATATGATTATTGCATTTCAAACACTAATATATCAGTTTTTAAATGGAAATATAATCGAGTGGTACATTTTGCTTTAAGCTTTCACGGTTCAGAAGAAGTCAGCGTACGACGGACGCAGAAATATGGTTCCAAGATGCACGTAACATGCCCATTAGTTGTCAAAAACTATAATGTCAATATGGGCGGTATTGATAAGGCGTATCCATTGCAAGGAACATATGGGATGAAATGTCGTTCACGTAAATGGAGGCACCATTTCTGCTGGGGATTTTTGGACATCGCTTATGTCAACTCTTACGTGACTTACTGTCAACAATTTGAGAAAATATCGTCTTTAGAATTTCCACGGTCGATTAGTCATGGATGCATGGGAATGTAGAGTTCAGGGGTCTTAAAAAGCTCATTGCAAAACGCAGAAAATGAAATTGCAGCGTATCAGATGACGTGTAATTGGCTAACATTGGGTAATATATGACGAAAAAGAGGCAGATGTGAGATGTGTAGTGCTGATGCAAATCAATCAAATCAAATCAAATCCAATCAAATCAAAATTCAAATTTATTTCTGTAAGATATTACAAAATAATAAGTACTATACAATAGTTAGTAGCATAGAAATTTTCTCAGCACAATGGCAAACCAGAGGGTGGAGAGGGAGTTCTACTAGAATATGCAGGAACTTTAAAAACAATACTTCAGAATCATCCGCAAACATGTATATATTCCCATTGATTAAACTTTTTTTTAAACATTTATGAATACCAAAAAAATAATCGACACGAATCGCTCCTTGGGGATCTCGAAGCGGGTGCATAACAGTTAGGTACTAAGTGTATTGGCAAATCTGACTTGTTGTGGCCTATCCATAAGTTAAATGACAAACCATTGAAGTGAAATGGTTACCAAAAAGATAATCGGCCCGAGTACCGCTTCTTGGGGGATCCCGAAGCGGGTGCCTAACAGTTCGGTACTAAGTGTACTGCCAAATCTGACTTGTTGTGGCTTATCCGTAAGTTAAATGACAAACCGTGGATGTGCAATACCTTTGACACCAATATTAAACAACTTTGTAATCAATAAATCATGAGATACAGTGTCAAAGACTTTTGCAAGATACACTCAATGGTATCATTCTGTTGTTTAATCGTTCCTGAATCTTACTGATCATCCCTGACCGAAATCCAAATTGTCTTGCCGAGATTAAACTGTGACTCTAAAAATCAACCAGCTGTTTTTTTTACTATTTTCTCTATCAGATTAGAAATATTAGACATTGTGGATATAGGCCTATAATTAGACACCTGCTCCGTGCTGCCAATAGATAGATTTCTATTGCAATAAATATATTTGTTTAAACATTGGGGGAAAGTACCTGTACATACTACGATTTATTAAGTAACTCAGAGGTTTGGAGGGTGACTCACGACTATTCCCTCGGTGTCTTGTACCTAAACTGTACGAGATATCAGCTTAATTTATTGGTGACATATGTAAATTGATAAGGACTATTTTTTTTAATCATTTCAATTATACAGGGTGGTTCAGAAAATTATAATTTGCCAAAATTAGGTTTTTTTAAATACAACGCCTTGTATTTTATGTCATTTTTACATTATACGTTAAAACTTAAGTCTACTTTATTCAACGTTCCCTATACCTATCGCTTAGCAATTTGGAGAAAATTGTGATTTCAAGAAAATATTCAATTTAAACAAGAACTTAAAACACGAAAACAGCTTACTTTGAGTAACACGAACTTATATCGATTTATTCTGACCTTTAAGGCTTCCATTTGTACTGTGTAGGATTTCGATATTTAGTACAGGGTGTTTAGAAAAAGGATTCTTATTTTATATTTTTCCAACATCAAAAACCCTCTTAACTTAAATGAACCACCCTGTATAATTTTTATTTATGTGAAATAACTTTTCATTTTCTATCAAAAACTATGAGTAATGCATATGTCTAAAATTAACGATTAAAAAGTTATTAAGATTTTTCTCTAAAATTTCTATGGAATTTTTTGTTGACATTCCAGTAGGTAATGATTTTAAAAGTAAGATGTTGTTTGATTCATTTAGTTGGCGATTGTCCTTAACTTAGTGTTCGGTCAATTACTGTCAAAATTCTTACCTTATTTTCAATAGTACTATCATCCTTTAAGACTAAAAAATTAATCAGTATTCGCAAGAAGAAAGAGTGGGTATGACGTTTATCCTTGATGAATGTTTTAGAAATTGTTTGTTAGCGTCAAGAGTATACGCAGAAAGGTACCTCGATCAACCACATCCAGCCTAAAGAGCTTTTGAAGAACTGCTACAAACTTTTTGTGAAACTGGTAGGGTATCCTGCAAGAAACAGACTAAAGCAAAGTATGTTGTAAATAATGAGGACACTGAGTTGTTAGTTTTAGGCTCGGTAGTTGATAATGCAAATCTAAGTTCAAGAGAAATTTCTAGACTACCTGGAATTACCCAAGCAAGTGTTTGGATAATTTTGAAAAAACATAAGTACCATCCTAATCACACAACTTCACCATAATTTATCTGGACGTGACTTTCAACGGAGGTTGGATTTGTGTGTATGGAGTCTTGAAAAGATGACTTCTTTAAAATTGTTTTACTACCGACGATTCAACTTTGCACAACAACGGCTTGGTAAACCGACACAACTTTCATTACTATAAAACTCAAAACCGTCACCTGTATGGCACTGTTGACCGCCAAAATTGGTGGATCCTCAATGCATTTGGGGGAACTGTAGGATACCATGTGATTGGTCCATATTTTTTTGATGGAAACTTGAACGGCGTAAAATTTTTACGGTTTTTAGAACAAGAATTTTTGAGTCTTCTAGATGAAGTTTTTTTGGATGTTAGAAACAAAATGTGGTTACAGCTAGATGGTGCCACTCCACATTTTAGTCGGAATGTAAGGAATTATTTCGGTAGATAATTCCCCAATAAACTGATTGCAAGGGGAAGTCCACATGAATTTCCCCCTAGATCTCCAGAATTAGCCAGCATGGATTTCT
Source organism: Vesta saturnalis (assembly GCA_036346205.1). NCBI lineage: Eukaryota > Metazoa > Arthropoda > Insecta > Coleoptera > Lampyridae > Vesta > Vesta saturnalis. The sequence continues at coordinate 1,088,971 of JARFJB010001689.1, forward strand.
ATTTTTGGGGTTACATTAAAAATTTTGTTTATAACACTACAACTACCACTGCTGATGACATGAAGATTAGAAGAATAAAGGATGCGTTTGCTACTGTAACACCAGATTTCCTGACAAACGTTAGGGGACCTTTTGAAAAACGAATGCGGTTATGCATAGAAGAAAATCATTTATCGTAGTATTTTTTTCATTAACGATTACGTCTTGGTTTTAGCTTTATTTTTAGTTAAGGTTTGATCCCATACATTTATCAACTACAATTCAAAAATGATTACTTACTAGAAAATAAAAAAAAAACAAAAAAGAAAAATCTTAATAACTTTTTAATCGTTAATTTTAGACACATGTATTGCTCATAGCTTTTGATAGAAAATGAAAAGTTATTTCACATAAATAAAAATTATACAGGGTGGTCCATTTAAGTTAAGTGGGTATTTGATGTTTGGAAAATATAAAATAAGAATCCTTCTCCTAAACTTCAATTTTCATCTACCACTAACCCCGCAGGTCATAGTGCAGAAGCATTTGCTGTATCCTGTAATCCCACACAAATCATTTCAGAACAAACCAGAATTCCTAACAACCCTAACCATAATCCACATCTCCTGGACCTATTCCTTACAACTAACCCACTTGTCTATAAAACAAGGGTCCTTTTCCCACTTGGTCAATCAGACCACTGCCTAATCTAAATAACTTTTTCTGTACCCAATCCCACTGTTACTTGAAAAACCGATAGAACTATGTGGTGTTTTAAATCAAGTAACTAGAGCGAACTGGGAGATGTTTTTGCAACCTTCATCTGGCGTGAGTATTGCTTTAAACGGTCCTCCTCTTCAAACACTGTTCTTTGAATAACCGAAGTTATCTTGATGGGTATGGAGTTATACATTCCAAAAAAAAATCGTGTAAGTCTTGCTCATTCTCAACCCTGGTTTAATACGACTTGCACTGATGCATTATCGCAAAAGCATAAAATCTATACCAAGTGGGAATCAAATAAATTTGTCGAAAATCACGCCGACTATGTTGCTGCAAGGAATAGTTGCAAAAGCATCATCACCAAGGCCAAAAAGATGTTTGAAGCACTCAAATGCAAACAATTAGTCTCATGTCCTTTGGGTGGTCGTGAATTTGGGTCGTTAGCTAAAGCCATAAGTAAAAACATTAGTACATCTTCCTTTTCTCCCATGACGTCTCGCGACGGAACTGTAGTAGCTGATCCTGCCGATTGCTTTGCATCAAATTCATGTCCCAATGATTCTGGCAAAATTGTGCCGTCACTCAAATCTACCCCATACGCTATTAAACTAATCCACTTTCCTAGAATCAATTATCAATAAACTTGACTCAAGCAAGGCCCTGACGATATTCCAGCTATCGTCCTTTAAAATGCTACCCTGAGCTAGTACCAAACTCTTTTCGATCTACATGTCATCTGGAGAGTTTCCCTTATCGTGGAAATTGGCAAATGTCCAACCTTTTCCTAAAAAGGGCGACAAAACCGATCCCTCAAACTATCGACCAATAACTATCACTTCGATTCTGTCGAAAACCATGGAAAAAGCCATCAACCACCAACTACTTTCGTTCCTCTAGTCCAATAAACTCCTAAGCGACCACCAGTATGGGTTCAGACAGAACCGTTCAACGGGTGATCTTCTTTCATACGTCACCAACTTTGGCATAACACATTAGAGAGGTACGGTGGAAGTCATAGTAGCTTTAGATATTTCAAAAGCTTTTGATCAGGTTTGGCACGTGTCTACTTGCCAAGCTCGCTTCGTTCGGCTTATCCAATACGCTCATCAATTGGATATCCAGCTTTCCTGACAAAAGACGTTTACGCGTTGTCGTCGATGGCTTCTTTTCGAAAGAAACTACTATTAACGCGGGCGTACCCCAAGGATCAATGATAGCTCCCACACTTTTCCTGCTATACAAAAATAACTTCCTTTCCTCAACAACTAACCCGATCGATTGCTTTGCAGACGACAGCACTTTACATTGTAGTTCTCCTCAGTTTTCCCACAATATAAGTCAAGTCAGGACGTTAAAATGGCAGCCTCGATCAACAGTGACTTAGAACGTGTCCTTGAATGAGGAAGCAATAATCTGTCCACGTTCAACGCCGACAAAACCCAGTGTTCCCTTATGTCCGTCAAGAAAGACTGATCATTTCCTGCTGTAAATATGAATGGCTTAAATCTCAAGTTTTCAATCTGTTTCTATGTTAGGGATGTCCGTTCCATTGAAGCTTTCATGGGTGAACCACCTTTTCTCAGCTAGCAAAACAGCTGCCCGTATATACAGATCTAAACAGTACTTCACATTGCAATAACTCTTTCTACTGTATAAGGCTCAAATTCAACCTCATCTGGAATATAATTCCCAAATCTGAGTCAGTGCTCTCCAATACGCCCTTGATATGGTAAACCGCTTCCAAAAAAGAGCTATAAGGCTTATAAATGGCCCGTCTCTCATTTTTGGCCTACAGTCTCTTGAGCATATCGAAGGCCATTTTCGTTAGGACATTCAGTTTGCCCATTCACCATAATTACTCACTCAAAATTCCATCTTGTCACACTAAACGGGCGCAATCTACATTTTTCCACATGGCGACCAAATTGTTCCTGTTTCCCTCCAAACTTGGGCTTAAGTCAATTTAAGGTAACCATTCATAAACATTTCTCGGCAGCCTAACAATACCCCAAACCCTCCCAGTGTTCCTGAGTGGGTTAGCACGTTAGGCAAATCTTAGCCTGTTCGGGAATACTATAAGTAGAAAAAAAACTCTCTGCACTAGATATCGAAATTCTACACAATGCAAATCGAAGCTTTAAACGTCAGAATAAATCAATAAAGATGTTTGTTACTCAAAGTAAGAGGTTTCCGTGTTTTTAGTTCTTGTTTAAATTGTTTTAGTTCTTGTTTAAATTGAATATTTTTCTTAAAATCACAATTTTCTTGAAATTGGTAAGCGATACGTATATGGAACGTTAAATAAAGTTGACTTAATTTTTAACATAATCTAAAAATGACAAAATACAGGACGTTGTATTTAAAAAAACCTAACTTTGGTATATTACAATTTTCTGAACCACCCCGTATAATTAAAAATAATAAAAAAATAGTCCTTATCAATTTACATACGTCACCAAAAATTAAGCCGATATCTCGCACCGTTTAGGTACAAGAGACCCAGGAATAGTCGTGAGTAACCGTACACGTTTTTAATTACTGACGATGGTTATAAGGACTCTTTCTTCAAAACCTGGAAGGTAAGTACAAAAATGTAGACTGACAATAATATATAATAAAAGAAATAAATAATAATTAAAATTAGATTTTTTAGTACAATAAAAATTTGGGCCACTAAAGGGTGAATGGAAATTTCAAAATCTAACAGACAGATATCGAACCAGACCTTAATTTTATTTATTCCTTCTAAATACACAATATTTCATTCCATTCTTGTCTCCACATTTTTGTGGTAAATGGAATATGCTCCATGTAGGATACTATTTTACACACGTAAATAGGAAACTAAACTTTTACTATTGCAAAAAATGGTTTATTAATTCATTACACAAATATAATTAACTAGAAATTGAAGTAGGTACATAACTTAATTCAAAATTATAATGTTGGTTTACATAGTTGATTCTATTTTTCCACATTTAACGGGTCATTTAATTAAAACATTTTCACAGGTGCCTGGTCCCCTCCACCAATTATCAAGATCATGGTACCATTTCCTTGGATATGGTGAATGTAACAAAGCGCACACTCGGCACCAAAAAAATGTATTTATAAATTCACCAGTGCCTTTCCATTTGAAAAAGGAATTATATAAATTATCATCTTGGTCTACTTTGTTGAGAAATTCTGCTAGATGTTTTGGATTTTCAAAGTCGCCTGTATAAATAAAGGAATTTTTGGGCGCGCTTCTTATATAATCTTGTTTTCTTGCTCCCAGTACAATTGGTACAACACTGTTTCCTAGAGCATTTACAAAGAACTTTTCTGTTATGTAATCATGACAATTTGCATTTTCAAATGATAAATAAAATTTATACGTATGTAATAACCCGAAGCAATTTAAATTTCCCCGTTCACACTTCAATTTACCACAGTTCCCATATATGTCAACTTCTATATATTTTTCTAACTCGTGCGCATATTCTAATCGTCTGTTTGCTGCTCCACAATTAGAGACAAACCATGCAACCTTTTTAGATTTGTTTAAAGCGTAATTTGTTAATTGTGGTTTTTCAGTTATCTGCAAAATATAAAAGTGTAAATCAAATTAGACGCTCTTAGAATTTAACTAAATTGTTTTTACAAATTGTCACCTTTGATTATATATATATATATATATATATATATATATATATATATATAAGTAATAATAAAATAATGGTTTAAAAGTCAAACACTAAACAAATTGGATAAAATTTTCCTATATTTCAATTCCGGTTGGAATCTTCAGGGCTTAATTTATATATATTAATTTTATCTGACAATGTCAAAAATTTTGAATTAGGTGACTTTAATTTTGTCAAAAAAAAAGATCATAACATATTGGTAGGTTCTCTAAATCTTTTTTACTAATTGCAAACACTGTTCTTATTAATTTTGATATAGAGCGTTTCTAACAAAAGTCTTTTCTTGTCATTATTTTCTATGTCCAAAATTTTTGTTTCATTATAATTAAAATTGTGCTTAAAATTTATAACATGTCTTGCCAACGCAGTGCTATTAGGTTTAACTCGTACATCCGATTTATGTTGTATGATTCTATTTTTTAAAGTTTGTAAGGAAGTGCCAATGTAGTTAATGTTACAATTTTCACAAGGAATTTGGTATATAGTATTAGTCAATAATTCTTTTTTTAGTTTACATTTTAATTTTGAATGTAATTTGTGTTGGCGTAAAAATGCTGGTTTTATATTAAATTTTGCAAGGCGCTTAAACATTAAAGATTTTTTGTTTGAAAATGGAATTGATAGATAATTAATTTCATTAAGAGCGTTTGTTTGATTTTTGAAATTATTATAGAAAGAGTTGACTTGTTTCTTAATTATATTCAAAATTAATGACTTACGGTAATTATTTTTTATGAAAGCCGAAATAATTTTTTTAATGTTGAAAGGACTAAGTCTAGGATCGGAAATTGTCAAACATTTAAAAATAGTGTTTGAAATAATATTACATTTCATGTTTAAAGGATGACTAGAATGATAATTTAAGTATCGCCAACTATGAGTATTTTTCTGAAACCAATCAATTGAGATAGAATTATTATCATTACGAGTAATTTTGGTATCTAAAAAAGAAATTGAATGGCTATGTTCTAATTCTACTCTTTAAACGGGGATGAAAATCATTAAAAATGTTAAGTGGTTCTTCTATGTCATCTTGTTTAGCTGTTAATAATGTCATCTACGTATCGGTAATAAAATGAAGGTTCGGGTAGAATCGGTTATCTTCGAGGGAAGTTTGAAGTATTGACCTAACCACACTGCAATATATTCCCTAGGGTCATGTTTATAAATCTAAACTCCTTTTTTATGGCTGAGGTATGTTCTTCTAAGACGCAGCTTGCGACCCGCAAGCTGCCGTCTTAGGAGAAAATTGACGAGCGCGCCAGCGCACAAGACCCTAGGCTAGCAGCGCTCTCGTTTCTCGTGTGTTTCGCTCTTTAAAGTATAACTGTCATCGAGTGAGAATTATTACGATGTTTTCTCCTGCTTATGAGCCAACATAAGCGGACATTAGATATTTTACTGACTTGTTGTGTGTGCGTGTGCGTGTGCGTGTGCGTGTGCGTGTGCGTGTGAGCGTGTGCGTGTGCGTGTGCGTGTGGCGTGCGCCTGCGTGTGCGTGTGCGTGTGCGCGTGCGTGTGCGTGTGCGTGTGCGTGTGCGAGTGCGTATGCGTGTTCGTGTGTGTATGCGTGTGCTTGTGCGTAGGTGCGCGCGTGCGCGCGTGCGTGCATGCGTGCGCGCGTGCGCGCGTGCGTGCATGCGTGCGCGCGTGCGTGCGTGTCTTCGTATCTGAGTGTCTGTATGTCTGTGTGTCTGTGTATCTGTGTGTCTGTGTGTCTGTGTGTCTGTGTGTCTGTGTGTCTGTGTGTCTGTGTGTCTGTGTGTCTGTGTGTCTGTGTGTCTGTGTGTCTGTGTGTCTGTGTGTCTGTGTGTCTGTGTGTCGTGTGTGTGTGTGTGTGTGTGTGTGTGTGTGTGTGTGTGTGTGTGTGTGTGTGTGTGTGTGTGTGTGTGTGTGTGTGTGTGTGTGTGTGTGTGTGTGTGTGTATGTGTGTGTGTGTGTCTATTTTGAAGGAAAAACCATTGCCAAGTGTACCCACATGGATCTGAGCGTTTTAAAGATTCTTCAATTATTAATTTCCAACTCTGTTTTTCTGGTCCAGCAGAAAGCTTTTGAGCAGTCCATATTCTCATCGCTCTGATTTTTGAAGGAAGATGACTAAGACCGATACCTCCTTGGTTCAATGGTAAGCATAGATCAATGTTTGATACCCAATGTTTCCACATCCACATAAGATTAACTATTTTCTGTTGTAACGCGCTTTGTTGTTGCATGGATATATTTGTAACTTGTAAAATGTGCAACAGTTTCGGTATTATAAACTGATTTATAACTTTTTTCTTTCCTAATACAGATAGCGATGACGATCTACTTTCCCACTTTGCGAGGTTGTTCGTTAGAGCATTGTCCAAGAGTTCATATGCTTTGTTTGAGTCTGAGGGACTGTTATTAAAAAAATTAATACCTAACACTTTTACACTTTCCGACCACCAGTGGAAATTTAAGGGTGAATCGTCCCTGTCCTTCCATAAGCCGACCCAAAAACTTTTACATTTGTCCTGGTTGACTTCTGAACCTGATTCTTTGCTGTATAACTCATAAGTATTTTGTATCCGTACAAAATCTTCCTCATTGGACACAAACATCGAGACATCATCTGCATACGCACTTACTTTTATATCTATGGATTCCGGATTAGCGTTAATAGGGAACCCTCGAACTCTAAATCTTAGTAACGACAGTAAGGGTTCAATAGCAATTGAAAATAGAGGCCCTTGTCTAATTCCTCTTTGAAAATCGATTGCTTTTGTAAGAATTGACCCAAGTCTAATATGCGCTTTTTCGTTTTTGTACAACAATTTTACACAATTTATGAAATAATCACTAAAATTCATTTTTTTTAAAACATGCCATAAGTAGTTGTGGCGGATGCTGTCAAATTCTGATTTTTGATCTAAATTTACTATAGCCAGAGGGATGTTACGTTGGTTGGCAAAGTGCATTAACTCTCTGTGGAGATGAAGGGAGTCATACATTGATCTACATGGCACGAAGTAGCTTTGATCTGGAGCGGTAACTTTGTTGATGACATTAGACAACCTTATGGATATAGTTTTAGCTAATATTTTATAATCTGTTGTTAAAAGTGATATAGGTCGCCAATTTTCCAAATTTAATCTATCTAAAAGGGGTAAAAGAGTAATTACTGACTTACTTACTGAGTTTGGTAAATGTATATAATCGATAGCTGACATTATTATTTTATAAAATGGATCTTTCAAATATTCCCAGAGATAGATATAAAAATCTGCAGTTAACCCATCTAGACCAGGTGCGCTTTTTCCATTCAATGAGTGCTGAGCGTTAGTTAGTTCATCCAGCGTTATTTGTTGTTCTAATGATTTTTGTTAAACATTGGATAATTTCGATAGATTATCATACAAGATGCAATTTGTGTTTAGTTTTACAGGTTTGACTTTATATTTTTCACTAAAATGATTGACGACTATGGACGAGAGAGAAGGTAAATTTTCAACCGTCTTATTGTTGTGGTTTAAACTAGAAAGAGGTTTAAATGGATGCTAATGTGTGATATTAATTTTGGACGATCTTGTTTATAAGAATATCACGTTTAGTGGCTAATAGCCGTTGCTCAGACGTTCTACGATAGGCATCTCTTGCCTGATCGATTAATCTTACAGTTGTAAATGGAGTTGAATTATTAAAGATAACATCTTTTTGTTACTTACTCTCTATAATACGTAATTTCAGGTGGCGTTTTTGTTTAGTTTGTCGTCGATATAATATTACCACATCTTTCATCTTCACTTTTAATTTTTCCCATTCACTTAAAATATTTTCTAGGTTTATATACTGAATTTCATTTTGTATAAAAGTTTTCATTGCCTCGGTGAATAATTTATTTAGTAACAACATGTTATTGAATTTACAATAAGGGGGTGAAAATTTAATCTTCCGGCTTTTAATTGCAATATATTCTGTCTAGTCTAGATGCAGTGTTATTTTTAGTATGAAAAGTATACCCCTCTTTACCTCTGTTTAAAAAAGTCCAATAATCCTGAAAATTCTTCTCACAAATCATTTTTCTCAAATAATTTGATAGATCAGGGTATCGTTCGATAGATCCTTATCTGTCAGTTTGGGGATTAAGGGTACAGTTAAAATCGCCTCCTATAATTATGTACTGACTGCTGTTTGAGGATTGTAAAAAGATACTTAATTTAGTAAGAATGTCTTTTGCCATTGGTAAATTGTGAGGTATGTAAATATTAAAAAAAAACTCCAAATTGAATCATTTAATGACACATCTATTTGATGAAGGTACGACTCAACCAAGATATGTTTAATCACTTTTAAATTTGTATTTCTTTTAAGTGCAATTAAGGTACCACTGTAGTCCGATGTGCGTGGATTAACGAAATAAATGTAATCACTGTAACCTCCAGTAGAAGGAATATGTGTTATGTTTGTTTCTTGAACAAGCAGTATATCGGGGTTATTAAAACTAAGAAAAGTTAGGATATGGTTCCATTTAAATATAGTTCGTAGACTTTTAGCGTTTATAGTAAAAATATTCAGGTCACTTGCCACAATTTTTTGTGTTTATTGAAATTGTGTGTTACCATCGAAGCTGTTTACCGAAGATGAACGATCAAGCGATGATCCTCTTAGTGATTCAGGAGGCGAAGTTGGTGAACCTTCTATTGCAAGATCTCTCTTTAGATAATTAATCAAACGTTTGCATCTTTCCTTAGTTGCTCTTTGAGAGAAACAAGATGCTGCTCTTTTTAATAATTTCATAAAACCATTTATATCATCTGTATAGAGTCTTGCTGTTTCTAGGGTATTACTACATCCTTTAATATTTATCAAAAAATCTGTAAAATTTACAAAATCTAAGGAATTATCGTTTTCATTCGACCATAATGGCAAGATGTCGTCATAGTTTTCAGTTTCAATTGGTTGTGATAGTTTCCGGTTCTTATTTACTGATTTCTCCATATGAGATGTTTGCGGCTCTGCAAATGTTGCTTCCTCAATTACCAATGTTTCTCCATTTTCATTGACACTGGTATAAGAGTCTTCTGCTACACTAAGAGAACCAGTAGTGCGATGGTTCCTGTTGTTAGATATCATAGGAGCTGAATCTCCAGAATCAGAGTGGGTGCATTTAGATGCTATATGGTCAAATTCCTTGCATTTGAAACATCTGATTTTCTCATCAGAGAGAAAAATTCTATATTCTTCATTTTCAAAATCTATAAGAACTGATGGTGGAAAATCAGTTCATTCTTCAGAGTCTGTAGCTATAAAGACTTGTCCACGGAAGCTGTAAACATGACTATATTCCTCTAATCCAATTCCAGCTCCAATAAATGATATTGGAGAGACCAATCGTAAGTTATTCTTTTTTAACTCGTCCTATGTTATGTAATGAGGAATTATGGGTGAAACGTTTGATAAAATTATATGTTTAGCTGGTAATATTAGTTTTCTAGCAGGGATAAATATGTCGTTAATATTAACTCCGCCTTCCATATCAATAAATTTGCAAACAAGGTCTTTAGATGACAAATAAATACAAATTCTATTATTGCTCATCCTGGAAGCAAATAAAACGTTCTTTGGTCCAATAACTTTTCCCGTTGCTAATACATAATCTTTAACTGAAAGACCTTCCACTGATGAAAAAATTATCGCTTGTTCTTTTTTGGGGAAAGCAGATACCGAAATTTCTTGTGATCCTGAAGCACCCCTGTGGTCAGAAGTGTGCAGAACTGAAGCAGGCATTATTGTTAATTGTAGCAATTAACACAAACTCTACAAATATAGAATATTTTACACAACCGACGTGAACAGCGAAAAGTTATCTGCTTACACTAATGCAATTGTCTCGGTTATGTAAATATAAATGTTAATAACGATATCTGATTATTATAGAAGACCAAAAATTATTTTCCTTTAACCAATTAAGCGTCTTTTCCCGCACAATAACCAATATATTGTCTTATATATGATTAAAAGTTTTGCGAACGCGTTTATTATAACAACTGTCACTGTCAACTGTCACTACGTATTTAACATAATAATAATATTCATAACAAGAAAAACTTCTTCGAAAGAAACCATTACCATTTTTACAACAACACTGTTAATAACTCGACAACACTATATTAAATTAAGTGCTTTATAGCAAGATTTTCTCTTAATTCCTTGATAACTAACAGAAAAAATAGGAAAATCAGGAGCGTACAAAAACACGTCTTACCGCAACAAAAACGTGTGTGTGCGTGCGTGCGTGCGGGCGGGCGTGCGTGCGTGCGTGTGCGTGTGTGCATGTGTGCGTGTGTGCGTATGTGCGTGTGTGCCTGTGTGCGTGTGTGTGTGTGTGCGTGTGTGCGTGTGTGCGTGTGTGCGTTGTGTCGTTGTGCTGTGTGGTGTGTGTGTCGTGTGCGTATGTGCTTGTATGCTGTGTGTGTGTGTGTGTGTGTGTGTGTGTGTGTGTGCGCGCGCAGTTTATGTAATCTCAAGATTCAAATTATTTAAAGTAATTTTGCGTTAGCAAAATTTTAATATATGTTTTGAATGTAAATTTTATAAGTACAATATAATTGCTAAATACGACTAGCAGTAATCAGGTTTTGTGTATTACTTTTTAAATTAATTAATGATCGGAATGTAATAGCCAGTTTATATCCAACCATTCATAAAACGTCTTTAATGGGACTACATGTGGACATGTTGTATAAAAAATATGTCAGTTCAACATATGGTTATCATTATTAGGACAACTGAAAGAAAAAAACACTTCTAAGGTAAATGTATTATTCTTAATATATATGTTTTTTTACTTGATATTGCTAACAAAAATGTTGATAAAGATTTTTACAATGTATTGTTACTCTTATAGGATGACGTCATAAGATCAGGTCTACAAATAGTTGGTACGTATTCGTGGATTTTAAACTTGTAGTTATTGTTAATTCGCGTATAATAATAAAACCATTAAAACCTTTTGCCTTTTATTTCCATTATATCAGTTTGATATAATAAAACATGTTAATTTAATTACCTTCCAGTCTTTTTAATGGGGTTTTTATAACAGTTAATGAACACGTTTCTATGAAACAATTTTGTGTGTATGTAATTGAACATGCAAATAAATCAGATATAATTTTCCGAATGTATGGGTGGTGCCTGGTTAGAAAGAGAGAATCTGCCTATATGTAAAGCATCATTGCATTAGGGTAGAAATTATTTATTATTTCACTTCATATTTAATTAGACTTTAATGTATTCAGTTTTGAACTGTAATCTGGTTTCCGCAAACCGGAAGATATAATTTCGGTTGATTGATTGAGATTGATCTGGTTGATTTGATCGAGCATGATTTGTTTGAGATTGATTGATTAATCAATTGATTTGTTTGTGTGTGTGAGAAAGAGCCGAAAGAGAGAGAGGGAGAGAGAAACGAGATAGAGCAAGAGAGAGGTGTGCATGATCAACATCTATTATAGAAAATGTTCATTAGTCTATACGCCACTAGATGGCGCTAAAATCAATTTTAACTCAAAGGGGCCAGGGAGCAGATCCTAATACAAGTCCTGTCTTACAAGGCTAGGGCCACCTTATTAAAATACAATTTTGTATGACGGGGCCTCCTTATTAGAACATTGTACGCGCATGCATTTGCCTACCTTCTAGGGGATAAACTGCCAAAGAGGCGGTAATTAGGGTAAAAATTCCATCAAGGAGTTAAAAATGCTGCCGAAAAGAAGCCATAGGTGTGAACCGACAAAATAGTTCTTAACACAACCAAAAAGGGCTCTAATTGGGGCGAAAATTCCATCAAGGGTTAAAAAAGACCTCCGAAAAGAAATCATTGGGGTAGAAAAATTAAATTTAAAGTGAATCAAGACTGGATACAAAATTATACAAAGCAAGAAATTCCTAATGATATCTTATACTGTTTAAGATTAGGAGATAATTTTAATTTTCCAAAAAAAAAGAAAAATTATAAAAAAGATATTTTAAAATTTGCAAGAAATATTATAATGGAAAACATTGGAAGCATTATTAAATATAAAGAAAACGTTCATGAACAAAAAATTAATAATTTTTATAGAAAGATATACAAAAAGACAAAAAAATTTTTAAGTGAACGTGAAGAAATTATTGTCACAAGAGCTGATAAGAATAAATGTACCGTATTCAGGGGCGCGCCAGGAGCATGCGGCGCCTGTGTCAAAATTTTTGATGGCGCCCCATTAATTAAAAACATTTGTATCAAAAACTAATATTATAAATATTTTGCATGCCTAGGTGATGAGAGCCCTTACAACTATAGGTTCGGACACTTTAATTTTTAATTCTCTAGTAGCATTTTTAAGTAATACGACATACAATAATGAATAATTAATTTGAAATACTATAATTTTTAGGCTTGTGTTTAGGGACATTTAAATGACTGTTTTTGTTATATTCTTAACGCATTCAAATAAAAACACACAAATATTGAAATAGTCTGTGTAAACTTTTTTATTTAAAATACAAAATTACAAACACAAGAAAACAGATAAACAACAATAATAAATGAAAAATATAATATTTATAATATAAACATAATACATATTATACGGTAAATTAAATACAAACAATGTAAATAAGTCATTAAATAAATTTTACTTTCCTAGCTTTTAGCAAAGAAAAAGTTTGGATAATATCATGAATATCAAGTTTATCCAGTATGTCAGACTCAATTGAAATTATTGCGAGATCTGATAATCTATTTTGCGCCATTGTGGAGCGTAAATAACTCTTTATGATTTTTAATTTCGAAAAAGACCGCTCCGCGGGCGCAACTGACACAGGTAATGATAAAAGAATACGGAGTGCTACAGTAAAATTTGGAAAAACTCCTACTAAATTATTTGAATAAATTATTTGGGATATATCTTTTTTGGAATTCGTAATAAATACTTGACATTGTAAAATTTCTTCACATAAATCATCTGCGTTAATATCGGACTGATTTTCATGAGCTTGTATTTTTTGCAGCAAGATAATAGGTATTCTTTATTTTGTAAATTATCTAATGAATATAAAAATTGGAATGAATCCATGTTCTTTTAATAAAGAAAATCTGTCTTGTAACGAAATTAAAGTTTGATCTATTATACAGAAATAAAAATTTACTTTGAATGAATTTTCAGGATTTACTATAGGTTGATCTTCATGTTCATAATCAAATTGAGTAGATTTTTTACGTCGTCTTAATGGCCTCGCACTACGCAATTCAGTTTCTATGTCAAACTTTTCTGCAATTAATTTGGAACTTTCAACAATTTCTGCAAAACTAGCATCAGATCGATAATTAGTTAAAAATGTATTTAGTTTGTTTAATGCATCCAAAGCAAGTTGCAAATTTGTAATTTGAGATTGAAGCATTTTACTCACAAAATTTACTTGATTTAAAATATCATACTACACTTTAACGGAGCAAATAAATGTAAATGTAGAAATTTTTTCTCCCAGACATTTTGCTTGGTATTTAGATTGTTCGTCGACTCTTGTGTGATCATTGCAAATTTCAAATAATGCATCAAAAACTTCTGGTAAATATTTATAGAGAGGCTTTATGGCATCAATTCTACTTGACCAGCGTGTTTCGGATAAAGGCTTTTAAGTTAAATTAGTAACATGCTTGATTAAGATATTCCATCGATTAGTAGACGCTGAGAAAAATTTGTATAATTCTTGTATTATATTAAAAAAATTTATCGTTTCATGGTTGATATTAGCGGCATCATTTACAATTAGATTCAGGCTGTGATTCGCACAAGGAACATAAAAAGCTCGCGGCTTCAAATCTAAAATTCTTTTTTGTAGGCCACTATTTTTGCCGCGCATGTTAGAGCCATTATCATAGCCTTGGCCTCTTATATTATTTATGTCTAAATTTAATGTTTTTAATAGATCAATAAGAAATGTTGTTAATTCAGCCCCTGTAACATCTAAAATTGGATAAAATGCTAAAAAATGTTCATGTATTTCGGTCGATCCTAATGCTAAATTGAAATGAAAGAATCCAATTATTACACTTATTTGCTCAATATGAGAAACATTCGGAGTGCAATCTAATATTATTGAAAAATATTTATTTTGTCGACATAAATTTATAATATGATTTTTAATATTAAAAGCCATTAAGGAAAGTATTTCATTTTGGATTTTGTCTCCTAGATATGTTGGCATTTTGTGAAATTCAGAATCGCTATTTATACGTCGTGTGTGTTCCAATATAATAGGATCAAACTTTTCTAGCATTTCAATACATTTTAGAAAATTACCATTGTTGCGATTGTAAAGGTTATTGCTTTTGCCTCGAAGTGCTAAATTTTGTTTATATAAAAATTGAATTACATAAATTATTCGCTTTATTACTTCATACCATCGTTTACTTTCAATTTCTAATATTTTTTGCTGTAAATAATCAACAGTAGTTTTATTTTTGAACGATAGAAGCAACTCTGTCCATTTTTTGTAGTTAGTAAAGTGAGTGGAAGTTTTTTCATGGCGGTTCAGGTACATTGCTATATGATGCCAGTCATTAAATCCCTGAATAAATCTATTTTGCTGAGAAGGTTCGAAAAGTTTACAACAAAAGCAATAAACATTATTTTTCGTAATTGAGTAAATCAACCAATTTCTATTACATTCTTCACCATTTTTTAAGTTTCTCTTATAGTAACTTTCAGAAAATTTTCGACCCAACAAATCGCGCGGAAAATTAAAGTTTTTTATTTGTTTAGGACCCGTTTTTATAATAGCTTGCCTAGATATGTGAGATATTGGTTCCGGCCAAAGCCCTGGGTCATCAAATGCACATTTATTTATTGTATCTGTACCTGTCTCTTCAGTATAGTCCCCAGATCCAAAAACAGGGGTAATTTCTTCAACGATTTGATTATCTTCACTGGGAGTTGGTCCTGGCTGACATTGTATTTTGAATTCAACTACACTGCAAGCGGGTACTGATTCCTGAATTGAATCTGGCGGATAATCTTGGTCAGTTCTGGTCGTTTGTTTCGTAAAATACTGTGTTAATCTTGAAGCATTTTTCTCTTGTTCTTCTTGGCGTCTTTTTTTATTAATTAGATTTTGAATCCCGGAGAGTTTCTTTTTCTTTCTTTCTTGAGACATCTAAATAAAAATATTCAATAAATTATGAATGTAATTATTCTATTACCAAAAGTCTTGTTTGCGTTATTTATTTTAGTTTTGCTTTAATTATAGGAAAGTATGAAGTAACATTTTCGAATAATTTCGCTTTTATTACTTTTTTTCTAGATTTTGTAAACATGATCGCTACCCCTATTGGGAAATGCGTATTGTTATGTATGTATGTTTATTTTAAATGCAAAATAACTTACCTTTAATCTTTAATGTTCTTGATATTCTTAAATTCACATTCACTCACAAATATTTAAAAAATACAAGGTACATAAATTCTACACTAGTGCAGTACTGCTTGCTGAAGGAGAATGAAGCAAATAATATGTTTGTTCAATCATAGACGATTTCAAGTAATGCATGTTTTAACAAGACTAAACGAGTTAGAACGCTTGCGCTTCATTTTGTAAATTCGTGCGTGGACAAATTTCCGCCGCCGCGTCGCCCGCGCGCTCCCGCCCCCGCGGCTATATAACCATCGGCGATTTAATATGAAGAGTCCACTGTATATATGATATTAACACGTCTATACGAACTATTCATGTTAGAACAAGAATAATTACTGAGATCATAAATAAGTTATAATAAAATAAGGCGATATTGAATTATCTTAATCGCAACCTATAACGAATTTTGAATTTATATACATTTTTAAGGCGCCTTTGGCCTCCTGGCGCCTGTGTTCGCTGACACATTCGACACGTGGACGGCGCGCCCCTGGCCGTATTACTCAATAAATCAGAATATGAAGTACAAGCACACGAACAATTACAAGAAAATACAACGTACGAAAAGTTAAATAAGAATGCTATTAATAAAATAATTAAAAATGGTAATATCTTAATTGAAAATTGGCATTATGAGGGAAGTTTAAATCATGCAGATTATAACTTATTAAAAATCAAATATCCAGTGACACCACAAATATATTTTTTACCAAAGATTCATAAAGAAAACAGACCTTTTCGACCAATAATCTCTTCTATTAAATCTCCTACATATTTTTTATCTAAATTTTTATCAAATATGTTGAACAAAATTTTAAGAAATAAAGAACACTCAATAAAAAACTATAGATTTTCAAAGAAGGTTAAAGGCAAAATTATTAAAAATGATCATTTACTTGTTTCATAGATGTCATTTCGTTATATAATTACAAACATTTCTACAGAACTGGTAATCGAAATTATGAATCAAAAGTGGAATAATATTAAATTATACACCAATTTAAACCAAAAACAATTTATTGATGGAATTAATTTTTTAGATACCAAAATTACTCGTAATGACAATAATTCTATTTCGATTGATTGGTTTCAGAAAAATACTCATAGTTGGCGATACTTAAATTATCATTCTAGTCATCCTTTAAATATGAAATGTAATATTATTGCAACACTATTTTTAAATGTTTGACAATTTTCGATCCTAAATTTAGACCTTTCAATATTAAAAAAATTATTTCGGCTTTCATAAAAAATAATTACCCTAAGTCATTAATTTTGAATATAATTAAGAAACAAGTCAACTCTTTCTATAATAATTTTAAAAATGAAACAAACGCTCTTAACGAAATTAATTATGTACCAATTCTATTTTCAAACAAAAAATCTTTAATGTTTAGGCTTGAAAAATATAATATAAAACCAGCATTTTTACCCCAAAGCAAAGGACGAAATTTACATTCAAAATTAAAATGTAAATTAAAAAAAGAATTATTGACTAATACTATATACCAAATTCCTTGTGAAAATTGTAACATTAACTACATTGGCACTACCTTACAAACTTTAAAAAATAGAATCATACAACATAAATCGGATGTACGAGTTAATCCTAATAGCACTGCGTTGGCAAGACATGTTATAAATTTTAATCACAATTTTAATTATAATGAAACAAAAACTTTGGACATAGAACATAATTACAAGAAAAGACTTTTGGTAGGAACGCTCTATATCAAAATTATTAAGAATAGTGTTTGCAATAGTAAAAAAGATTTAGAAAACCTATCAATATGTTATGATCACTTTTTTGACAAAATTCAAGTCACAATTTAAAATTTTTGACATTGTCAAATAAATTTATATATATATATATATATATATATATATATATATATATATATATATATATATATATATATATACATTAAGCCCTGATGAAGATCCCAATCGGAATTGAAATATAGGAAAATTTATCCAATTTGTATAGTGTTTGACTTTCAAACCATTATCTTATTATTAATAATTTAAAATAAATAGTCAATTATCGTTTATATGTAATACAGGGTTCGGCATTGCACTGTTACTATTTTTAACACTAAATATTTATTGAACGAAACACAATACATTTTTTATTCTTATCATCAATTATTCTACATATCTTTGGATTTTATGACTTAAAGATACAATCTTTCAAATGACCACCATTTTCTGCTACGCAAGATTGAAGACGTTGCGGGAAAGTTGCCATAACTCGTCGTAATGTTTCCTCAGTGATAGCTTCAATTTCGGCAGTAATGCGGTTTTTTAACTCGTTTAAGTTATTAATTCTTACGGAAAACACTCTTTCTTTAAGGTACCCCCAGAGAAAATTGTCTATAGCTGTCAGGTCTGAACTGCGCGCTGGCCAGGGAATATCGCCGAAACGTGAAATCAAACGTCCAGGGAACATATTACCTAAAGTTTCTAACGATCGGCGGGCGGTATGAGCGGTGGCTCCGTCTTGCTGGAAAAAAACATTCTCGATTCCTCGCTGATGTAGCTCTGGTTGCAGAAAATTTACCAACATATCAACGTAACGCTCTGAATTTACCGTTACCGATCGACCATTAACGTCTTCAAAAGAAATAAGGTCCGATGATTCTCATTGATCCAACAGCACACCAATTTTGAACTGTGCAGTGGTTTTTCATGAACATTCCTAGGATTTCTGTCAGACCAATAGCGATAATTCTGTTTATTAACAAATCCTGATAAATAAAAATTAGCTTCGTCAGACATTAGAAGCTGATTTGACAAATCAGGATTGATTTCAATGGCGTTGAGAATATTCTGACAACATTGCAATCTATTTTCTTTGTGACGTGCATTCAGTTCTTGAACAATTTGCATTTTGCATGGATGGAAATTTAGATCCAAGTGCAAAATTCTTCGAAGACTTCTTTCAGAAATATTGAGAGTTAAGGAATGCCTTTTTGGGGAGAGTTTAGGACTGTGCTAAAATGCATTTCTCACCCGTTCAATATTTTCTGTATTTCTGACAGATCTTCTGCGACCCATTTCTTTTTTGTTGCGAACGGACCCTTCATCTTGCAATTTGCTGATCAATCTGCGAATAGTCAGCCGAGATGGTGTATCCCCTCTGCCTCTGTCCAAATTCCGCATGAAACGCATGTTGTACTGCAGTGATTGAATGCAAATTCGCAAATTTTTTGACAACAAAAATTTTTGATTGCAAAGTCTAGCAATCCATTTTTTAACTGACACTACTGACATATAAAATCCAAAGGCATGTAGATCAATTTATGATAAATCCAGATATTTGGAAAACAAGTTGAAAATCTGTGGAGATGTTCCGGACTATGTCCTAGTTCACCTGACCAAAGTCCCAAAAATCCCTTCTGGGAAAAAGCCACCATCTTGAAAGACTGCAGCCATGTTGTATTTATACTTATATTGGCGTAGCGCTTGAATGATTTGTACAAGTTTGTGTTTGCAACAAACTACTTCTCATAGCCTGCATTATGAGAAGGATTAATGGTTTTATAATTAATGGAAATAATAAGCATTTTGTGAACTTAATTTTTTTTTAATGATATTTTATTGTTTGTTTTCTATTGAATACAGTTATAAGTGCAGTGAAATATTTATTTTGAGTGTTGCATACGGTTTTTGCGATAAAGTTTAAAGGTGGTTTGTGCATTTTCTGTGCATCTTGGTTTTGCTGTGAAGGAGTGAAGTGTTCATCGAAGTGTGGTTAGGATACTTTTTTTATCTCTTACGATGGATTCCGCGTCATGCATTTTGTGTAAAGACAAGAGTGTTGGTGACTCTGCCGAAGTGCGTAGAGGAATAGACATCGCCCTCCTTTCCGAGCAACTTAAAATCTGGAATAAAAGTGATTCAAGCTAACGCTGACGCCGACACTTTGATAACAACAACATCTATCTATCTATCTCCTTCCAAATATTATTTTTTTCTCAGACAACGACGGGTTGCGGCACTACTCCTGCCCCGTTTAGAAGAGGAAAACATAGATGCTTTAAGAAACTGAAATAAAATTTAGCTTTAAAAGAAAAGGTGTTGGTATTCAACAAACTGGATGCTACACATAAAGAAATTGCAGCGACAGGAAAAGCGTTCTTTCTAGCGGTGTATGGTTTCGATACGAGAACCAATATGGACGTTGCACGTCACCGACTGTGTATGAGAACAGCAGGGAAGCAGTTTGATCTGGCCACACTACCACCGCCGCAGCTAAACAGTATTTTTACTGAGTTTGTCACCAGATGAGTGCAAAATTTAAAAGTCGGTACCGAGTAAAATTGTTTCAATGTACTTCTAAAGTAATGCGTTTAATGCATTTTAATATTTTTGAACAGATTCAAGAGTGGAAGGGCACTTCTTTAAGAACACGGATGTTGAAAAATAGCCGATACAGACCAAATCCAAATGAAGAAAATCCTGCATCATCTCAAATCTGGCATATCATTTCGTACAACTGTAAGTTCGGGTGCGAGCTAAAACAACGGCAATTGATACAAGAGGTAATTATATGTATGAACTAAATTAAATGTATTACACTCTTCAGTGTTATAAAGTAATTATTAACGAAGCACCGCAATTTTTTAATGTATGTTCTTGGTCTTTCCAGGTTGAAAAATGCACGAGGATTTGAGCTGTACTGCGTGGCTTAAGGCGGACTATAATAGTTACGGTTATATTTTTGACTGCAGATTTGCGTGGACATATTGTGTATTTAAATTTTTATTTTGAATTTAACTAAGAAATCACGCGCATTCACTTTTTTTTAGTTTTTATTGCAGCTTAGAAAATATGTAAGTTTAAAATGGAATTTTTCGTAAATTTCTAGCTTTTTTCCTAATAATATAATTGTAATCCAATTTTAATTCTTATAGTACGCCCTTTACAAACTATTTTGGTGCAATGACGAATTGGTTACGACAAGCCGTCTAAGCGTTGTGCCAAAATAAGTAAGAATTCAAGATGGCGGCTTTTTCCCAAATAGGATTTTTTGGGACTTTGGTCACGTTTTTAACTTCATTACCGATTTTCAGTATGTTTTTCCACATGTCCGGCTTAAAACCTTAATGCACTGGACTAATACTACATTGTCAGCAAGAAATGAAGTTGGCAATCATATTCATTCATAAAATTAATTTTTCTAAAGATCAGTTTTAATCTGATTTTCTGCAAGGTATCTACGCCCTTAAGTATGTATCAAAAAACTGTAAATATTAGTTATTAAAGGAAATTTACCGTTAAAGTTGATCTCGTGGATTTATTGCTGCAATCGATGTAAATATTTTGGTCTATTGTCATGTATCCATGATTTTATCAAGATTTCCCGATAAATTTCCACTTTATAAATTATTTGTTAGTACTGAACATTTTGAATGGTGTATAGATTCTCGTAATTGGATTTAATCATGCATCAAAGATTGGAGAAACTTTTCGATTGTAACGTTTTCTTTTGTCGTTGACGTAAATTAAAGGTTTTTTTTTGTATTTTGTAAGACGAAAATGAAGTTTTGGTTGTTGATTTTAAGAAGTTTAAAAGAAAAAGGAACACTCTCTTACTAAAATTTGAAAGTAAACATTCGTTAGAATTTGTATATAGGGATAGTTTTGTTTAAATAAGTGCTTTCGTATTTTAATTTGGTTAAATCACAATGGGATTGTTCCTTATAAAAATTAAATTACAGAACGTATTCAAATATTACAGTGTAAGGTACATCTTTTGCAAAGGTTTTAGTTAGCCGCCACATAGGCACCATTTCTACTGATAAGAATTTGGGTTTAATAAAGAAATTGACTTTAGGTACATAGCATTAAATGCTAATTTGCTTGAAAATTCCAATTTACCGTAGATCAAATTGCTCAGATAAGATTTCGTGTAGAAGCAACTTGCTGAAAGTGAAATCTCTCCCGAGGATTTATGAATTTGGGTTCGTGGTTGCGTGTAGGTGGTGTATTTAAGTTTTTTTGAATAATTAGAGTGGAAGGGGCTAAAAACCAATGTGTAGGATAATGAATAATTATGGTCAGTTTATGCCAGAATGCAAGGATAGATTCACGTGTTGTTTGTTTGCTGTCAACGCAATATCCGCAATGGGGGTAGTTAAGTAGGGGTTGGAAGGAGTTACGTATGCTGGGGGTGTATCGAACTACCGTTGGAGGATGTTCCTCTCTCGCTGATTCGGATAATTTATGGGTTCAACACATCCTTAAGTTTTTGTTGTGTTGCGTATCATTTATGATGATGAAATTTTTTTGGACATAGAAATACGTGGTATTCGTGTTTTTTTAAGTGCTTAGCCATGTTCTATGGACCTGCTGTTTCGCAATTTGGTTTTGTTGCGGATTAAAGTAACAACTTTCTGGAGTAAATAATAGCGTTTCTGTATATTGCCAAAATCAAAAAAACTACAAACTGCTGTAAATAAAAAGATTTTCATTCTTTCGTTATTTTAAATTAATAAGTGATATGCTTGTATATAGTAGCGTGATAAGGTTTTATGCACGATACACCTACAGAAGGTATGATAATTATTTGTCTCAAAGGCGTTCGCTTTGCGCATGATGTCACCTGAGATGCAACTGCGTTCGGTACACGCTACAGTGTATCGTGGTTCGGTGCGTTCACTGGGTGCACTGCACTGCCTCATTACGTGGTATACGCGGCGTTTGTGTGTTCTACAGTTGCTTGAATATTTTTTTTTATTATTTGGACAAACATTAGTGATTAAGGTTACTTGTTAACACTTCACTCTTGTACCTAACCGAAAATGCCTACTTGTGCCGTGGCAAAGTACGGCAATTGCAACAGAAAAACAAAAGGGACCGAAATCAAATACTTTAGATTTCCTAAAGACAATGAACTTTATAAGAAATGGATTGTTGCTTGCCGTCGTTAGGATAAAATAAACTTGAAAAATGGTATGTTCTTAATATAATGTAAGAAGTTATTAAACCTATATTATGTATTAGTACTATTTTAGGATGTCTTCGTTCAGAACATTTTGATGCTGGGAGCTTTGAGATACCTCTAAAGGAACGACTTCTAAATTATACATTTAAAAACAGTCGACATTTAAAACCTGATGCAATACCTACATTGAATCTTCCAGTTAGTCATCACAAACAAGAAAATAAACGAAAAATACAAGAAAGATCAAAAGTATAAAAGTATTTAAATTACCATGCAAATTAGTTCAAACCGCATCTCAATATCTTAAGTAACAAAAAAGTTATAACAAATAAAACAAATTAGGATATTAGTTTTTCCAAAATTTTCAGCAAGTGGACTACAAGAAGTAAGATTTGAAAAAGTCAGCTCTCGAATCTACACCTTTTTGCTTAAAATACCTGCTAAACATTTATATTTTTTATTTTTCTATTACATTTCATTTTTATATTCGTTTATTAAATAAAATCAAAAACGGCGATTTTATATTACCATTTTCATAAAATTTGATTTCTTTTAAATTTCTGATTGATATTTTGTGTAAATACCTAGCCAAAAAGTAATTACTTTAATAATAAATGTAATTGCTCAAGCTAAATCTTCACAATTCCCACTTTACGTCCAAAATTTGCATGCTTTATACATACACAAGCGCTTGAGTTTGCATCGCAGATGACGTCAGCAAACCGAGATACAAGACGCATCCAGTGCGCATCGGCATACCGTCTGTAGGTGTATCGTGGTTTTATGGAAGTTTTAAGTAGTAGCGTAGTTACAAACAATTGTAATATCAGTCAAATGTATGGAAAGGAGAAATTTCACGAGTTAAATCATGCTGGGAGGACCTAGTGCAGTATTAGCCCCGATCGCAATTCCGCCGCCGAGGTCATCTCTAGGTACCAAAGGTGTCTGTATGACAAATACAACATAAACGTTTTTGTGCATTTTGTTTTACTGTGGATGACAAATTAATGTTAATAAATTCTGGTGTATTTTTTTTGTTTTATATGTTAATGTTTGAATACGCTGCCTTTTACAATTCAAGGTTGATTTTTCTTTTGGTATCGTTTAAATTACATTGTATGCGTATTCATCCGTTTTATGATTTTACATTTATCAGAGTTTTTTTTAATTATCATCTTGACGATTTGTGTGAAAATTAAATGTGGTTATGCGTTACATGAGAACGCTGCTTATTAGTTATAATGTTTGTTATTTTGGTTTTTTTCTCAAATTTACAATAATTTTGGTAAGGCCATACTGACACCAGCAAATTTTAAGTAAACTAGATTTCATTTATGTAAAGGATTTGATTTATATAACAATTGTGTGACCTTTCGATGATGGTGCTGTTTTAATTAATATTCAATATATGTATTTTTAGGTTAGCGTACTTATTGTGTTTTTTTAAAGTGTAAACCCATATTTGTTGTACAGCGTCATATATGTCGCGTAAAAGTGTTTGTTTTTATTTAGATCATGAAATTAACGTCAAGATTTTATGTTTATTGGAAGTAATGTATTTACATTTGGAAGATATAATTGATTATTGAAATTTTAACGTGACTTTAACGGTTCAATGCAATATTTTGGTTTTTTAATTTGAGCATATTTTATACCGGGTGGATTGAGATAATTGCGAATGGTTGTAAAATGAATTAGTGATTTTCCTGAAGAACTGCAGATTTATTAAGAGATTTTAAATTAAAAGTAACGTAAATTTAGGTATTGAGTCGGTCCCTGCTGTTTGATTTTGCACATACAAGGGTAATGCGATAAGTCGCCCAGTATTGAAGCACTTTTATAGGTATCGATCTACCGATTGTAGACATCTTTGCTGATGCCTTATTTTCCAAAAGGTAAGCAGTTTGTTATTTGTTTGAAGTTCCCGATATCAACGTTTGATAAATTTTAGGATTTCACAGATTTTTTTTGATCGCGTTGGTTTAGTTTTGTGGTGACGTATTTTTTCATTTTAATTTGTAGATAATAATAAATAAATTAAAACTTGTTAGGGGATATTGGCAATTTCTTTAGTTTAAAATAAACTTTTTATCTATATCTCCAATATTTCGCATTTATTCAATGCTTCTTCAGGGAGAAACTCCAGTAAACGAATAATAAAGATAAATAACAAGTTAACAATATTCGTTTACTGTAGTTTCTCCCTGAAGAAGCATTGAATAAATGCGAAATATTGGAGATATAGATAAAAAGTTTATTTAAACTAAAGAAATTGCCAATATCCCCTACCAAGTTTATATATATATATATATATATATATATATATATACAGGGTGAGTCAGTTTTTTGTAGACAAACTTTAACAGGAGATAGAACACGTTTCTAAAAAGAAAAGTTCCTATAAACATATGTCGTAGAAGGCTTCGTTCCGAGATACAGGGTGTTGAATATATTTTTTTTTTCAAATTTTTATTATAACTCATAAACGAATGCTTAGATTTTTTTCATGTTGGGGGGATAATGTCTATTAATTAAGGGGCATAAAACAAGTGATAAGAATGTTCACAAACTTGCACAGTGGCGGAGTGAAGGGGGTGCTCAACCCATAAACAGAACTTCTACGCCAATGACTATTTAAAAAAAAAACTGTTATTTTCATTATCTACATACAAAAATAATGTACCTTCTTCTGTTTCGAAATTCCTGTGCGTTTCCGAGTTATTTTGATTTTTAGTGTTTGATGTGGTACTAAGTTAAGTAATGTGCTTTATGTGAATAATTGAATATAAAGTTTTTAATAAAAAATATGTAATAAAACATTTAGAGCCATTTTAGTACCTAACGATCGTTTCTTTAAAATTTCAAATACATTTTCATTTATAAATAGGTAGGTTATCGTTTTTTTTTAGTATCCATTGTTATTATCCTCGTATAAAAAGAAATGCATAATTATTATTGTTATGCGGTCAATACTTGTATCAATTTCGCCATAAATATGTATGTAGTTTTTAAGTGAGATTCTAATAAGTTATAGACCGCTGCTCACTTGCTCTCATTAAAGAGCCGCCACTGTATCAAGCCATACTCAAATACAAGACTTTTGTAAATTGAAATCTGTTTAGTACACTAATTTTAACAATCCTTATTCATTATTGTAACAATACTTAATTAATGATTGTGAAATTAATAAGAAATCTTAGCAATAACGATTTATAAATAAATAATAATAACACTAGCATAATAAAATTAGACACTTTGTTCAAAATGTAAATCGTTCGTTTCAATACAGTTAAACAAAATTACCTATCCACTGTGAGTTGACCTAGTTTAATCAATTAAATCCCCTCCTTAGTTTGCACAATATTTAATACGTAATCTAAGTTCT
The DNA here is from genome assembly GCA_036346205.1 of Vesta saturnalis. Taxonomy (NCBI): domain Eukaryota; kingdom Metazoa; phylum Arthropoda; class Insecta; order Coleoptera; family Lampyridae; genus Vesta; species Vesta saturnalis. Next base: position 1,115,113 of record JARFJB010001689.1, read on the forward strand.
TTATAAGAATTTTGTATCTGTTCCAAAGTAATTGTTGCGGTAACGTGTTGAATTCTATTTTTTAACTTTTCAACATCATTTGGAATTCTTTCAGCGTAAACTAATTGTTTTAATCTGCACCACAAAAAAAATCCATAATAATAAGATCAGGTGACCTTGGAGGCCACAAAAATCTCCTACTGTTTCTCCCAATCCATCTTTCGCCGAACTGTTCATTTAACCAGTTGGAAACAAGACGAGTAGAATGGGCAGTAACTGGTGTGTCGTATTTGTAAGGGAAGTTCATCAACAAGTTTTTCAAGAATCATGATGTACGTATTCTGATTAAGATTTCCTTCAATAAATAATGGCCCAATAAGACCAAGTCTAAATGAAACTACACACCATATATTTACTTTTTTAAAGTATTGCTTTCTGGAATTAATTTGGTATTGTGGATTTTCTTCGCTCCAAAATCTACAATTCTGAGACAACGGGACACCACTTGTTATTAAAGTAGATTCGTCCGAAAATATTATCTGCTCATGAAAATGTCGGTTATCTAAGATTTCTTCTCCCAAAGACAAGCAAAAAACTAGTCTTTTACCTTCATCACCATCTTCTAGCGTATGAATAAATTGTGCTTTAAATACATGTATATTACAGCTTTTATAAATTGTTTGCAAATGTGCTCTGCTTATACCTGAATTGTCACCTCGCTTCCTCAATGTCATTTTTGGATCGTTTTCTACCGAATTTAATGCTATCAATGTTGCTGCATCATTTTCATCTACTTTATTTTAAATTATTTACACTTCCAGTTTGCAAACACTTTTTTATTAGCCAGCTCGCATATGATTTTTGTACTTTTGCATCAGGATATTTTTGATTAAAAAGGTTAATTACAGAAGAAATCGATCTGTCACCAATACCGTAACACTGAATTAAATAAAATGTTTGTTCTGTTGTCAACATTTTTGACTATTAAAGAATAAAATAACAGTAAAAGGGACCCCTGTGGTACTATTCAGTTTGTTTTAACACTATTTATTATTAAAGTAGTGATTTGACATTTCACACTATTCTTCCAATCAATCCGGAGACGCACTGTGTGTGTGTGTGTGTGTGTGTGTGTGAGTGTGTTTATATATATAATATATATATATATATATATATATATATATATATATATATATATATATTGTAATGGTATAATTTAGGGTCTTGTATTTTAAATTATTTAATAAACGTACGATGATACGCAAAGGTGGATGTGGCGCTTTCGGACGGATATTTCAGAGGGAAATGCTTAAAACTTAAGTAATATCACTAACCTAATGATAAAATCTTAAAGATATCAAATTTTATACTAAAAGATGTCTAACTTCAACAACAGACAAATGACACTTACAATCGGGACACAACACTGTCACTGTCAGAAAATAATAGATAATTATATATTATATTTTTTTTTATATATGCGCCACAAATTAAGTTAAATCAAATACTTAAAACTACAAAAAAATATAAAAAAAAGATGACATTTCAATCTCACGAAAAGTTCAAACGGAATAACTAAAAAATAATTGTGTACTATAGTGAGGTTGAAAATTATTCAACAATATATTACAAACTAAACTACAAACTACTATGAAATTATAAGTTAATTTATTGAAGTAAGGCACAGATAATAGTTAATAAATACCTGTTTATTTTTTTTTATTCCAAAAGTTTCCAATTTTGTTACTATTAAACAATATTACACACCTTTCTCTTCCCTTCGTATCGCAGTTTAAGTTTTTTTCCGAGTCTACACTTACTTTCATCATTTTTTATCCGAATTTATCTTTGTGACTTCCACATCCATGTTATCCATTTTTCCTCTCGAAATTTTCGAGCTTAATTCAGGCAAGTTCCTTTTTTATCGTTCTGAATAGACTGTCTTTATAATTCTATTCTTTCTTCTCTATCCTTTTTCCTCTTTATACTTTTTCTTTCTTCCCGGTTTTCCTTTTCATAATCTGACATTTTTTTCCTCCAAAGAATAAAATCTCCTTGCCTACTAAAACAATATTTTTTATTTTTACTTCCTCTTCCTCACTCCCGTTAAAAAAATCGATTTCCGTTTACCATCTCTTGAATTCATTTCTTCTTTTTTCTGATCTTTTGATATGCGGTTTCTTATACTAAATTTTACTACTAATAAAATTTAATTTCATTAGAATATGTATATATATATATATATATATATATATATATATATATATATATATATATACAAAAGATTCCCTGAACCGCATACAATTTCAGATATGCATAAAAACCTGGACAAAGGTAGCAAAAAGTGTTCGCTATGAAATAAGAAAAAATTACATGTACTTCGAGCATCGAATTTAAAAAAAAATTTAATTTATTGTTGTTTTTTTTTGGAAGTGTTTGAAAGTGTATTATAACCAAATTTTTGTTAAACGAATTAAAACATTTTGCATAACAAACAGCTCAGACATCTGATATCGTTTGATTCAAATAAAGTTGGGATGATTCATTCTTAATATTATACGAACTAAGATTTAGGCGACGTAAGTCTTCATTAAATCAGCAAAGTATCTTTTAGTTAATATTTTTAGCGGCAGATGTCTCCACATAAATTTCCATAAAATGTCAAAGAAAGTTGAAAATTATTGAATGTTTTTTTATATTTTAAACTAAAATTATCGATTATATCCACTTATTTTATTGATAGAGTCAAAAATATTTTGCTGCGCCAGTGAACTGTTATAATTTAGGACATGGTTTGATTATAATTATATACCATCATAATACATAACCTATATATTTGTAAGTAAACAAGTGCTTTTTTTGTTTATTATAAATTAAATCATTTCAGGAGGAAAAATTAAAAAAATATGTTGTGCTTGAATAGAAAATTACATATCTCTTCCTTCTCAGATGAATTATTTGGAATGATAACTAGAATTGTCCATTACAATTAAAGATGGTTCTTTTAAGTATGCAATTAAATGATTTTCAAACCATTTTTATATCGGAAATAAATCCATCTTAATTACTTGCATGAACAACTATAAATCTAAAAAATGCAGTTATTTTATTAGGAATTATAATGTAATAACTAAATTACAACAAACGTTTGTCCTTCACCCATTGGCTTCTTATTCACGCTTTTCTTAGATTTATCATGCCAGCTTCTTTTGTGCGATCCTCTACTGAAATTACAAGTTTCATCTACGAATACAGGATTGTATCATTTTTGTTCTTTATTTTTGTAATATTCTCTTAAGCATCGTACACGATTGTTAGCAATATGTGATTGTTCCAGTAAACCTCTCGTACCATCATGTACTTTAGATGAAAAGCCAATGGAATGTAAGAGACGTTTTAAACTTAATCTAGTGAAATCGAAAACTTGACTATTGCTTAATTCTTTTTGTAATGATGCCAGCTTATAGGTACCTACAAACTGTATTTATACTAACCCCATATGCTTCAGACGTGTGCGAAAAGTAGTCCTAAGTATCTTATTTTCCACAATAATGTACTACATACCTACATCACAGATTCAAATGGAACGAGTGCCTTCCCCTTGATTGTCACGTTCCCGTTCAAAATAATTAAGCACGTTCATAAATAGTTGCGCTTGAGATTTAAGGTGCTTATTATTTAAAATTAAATTTACAACATTGTAGAAACAAAAACAATAATCTATGTCAGAACTTCATGTCAGATAGAGATTAATAGACTAAATATATGTTAACGTAAAAAAAATTCTATCAAAATATCGATAAGACAGCTTAAGCATTTTCAATCATATTTATTTAATTTTTATACTTTAAAATTCTGGCTCCGTTATTTCCTTCTACGCAAGTTACCTTCATATCAAAAATCATCGAAATCTATCAAGCAGCTGTCTCGCAATCTGCGTGAACTAAATGAACTATTTCTTTTGAAAGTGACGTTGAATCATTAGCTGCAGCTTCAAAGAATGAATGGCAGTGTGTGCAAAATAAAAAAAGGAAGAGATTAACTAAACAACCAACAACGTTAAGGACGACACATGTCACGAAACAAAACTATTTCTCTGCCCTCTCAAATCTTAATGACGACGCGGTGGCCGATAATACAACAACTACACAACAAACTCAGATACCTAAACCGCCGCCAATATTTGTACATGGCGTCACGGATTTTAATAAAATGATAAAAGCTCTAACAAATGTTGCTGAAATAGAACAATACAAAACTAAAGCAATGGCTGATAATGTCATTAAGATATCTGCTGGCACCGCTGACACATATCGTAAACTGATCAAATTTATGAAAGATTCTAATATATCACACATACCAGCTGAAGGAAGATAAAGCATACCGAGTTGTCATTCGCAATTTACATCACTCTGTTCCCACAGAAGAAATTGCTGAATCCTTAGAAAAAAGGCTTTAAAGTGAGATCCATAATGAACATTAAGCACAGAATAGAAAAACTCCATTACCAATGTTTTTGTGGACTTAGAACCTGCGACCAACAATAAAGACATTTACAATCTTAGATTTCTACAAAATCAAGTCATAAAGGTTGAACCTCCTCATAAAAACACAACAATTGCGCAGTGCACGAGGTGTCAACAGTACAATCACACCAAAAGCTACTGTAATCGCCCATTCGTATGTGTAAAATGCGGTGGCTCACATGATTACAGAACTTGTAAGAAGACAAAGGAATCCCCTGCCAAGTGTGCTCTATGCGGTGGTGATCACCCAGCTAATTATCGAGGATGTACGATACATAAAGAATTGCAAAACAAGCTGAGATCAAACTTATCCTCCCAAAATCGCTCTACTAACTTAAATACGATACCGCACTTGAACCATAACAAAACAACTTTACGTACGCCACATAATCCACATACATATAGTCAGGCCGTACAGGAGATATAAATCAAGCGCAAAATCAGGATGTAACGCTACACAAATTCCTAGAAGAGTTCAAAGTCATGTTTTCTCAACTGATGCAACAAAATAACATGGTAATAAACATGTTGTCCACAGTTATAAGCAAACTTGTTCGATAATGGCTAAATCTCTACGTATATCCTTATGGAATGCCAACGGCATTCTGTCAAAAATACACGAAATCGAGATATTCTTAAAATTAAACAATATAGATATATTTCTTATATCGGAAACACATTTTACAAATAGATCCTTTCTAAGGATACCTCACTATACTTGCTATCACACAGAACATCCGGATGGTACAGCGCACGGAGGTACAGCTATCTTAATAAAAGCTCAATTGCTCATCATGAATTAGAAAGGTATCATGAACCATTTCTACAAGCAACTACTATTCAAGTGTATAAATTACCAAATCCGATTGTAATCTCAGTTGTTTATTGCCCACCTAGGCATAGACTTACCAAAAACGACCTCAAACCATTCTTTCAGTCTCTTGGCAGCAATTTTATATGCGGCGGAGACTACAATTACAAATATACTTACTGGGGTTCACGACTAATTACTACCAGAGGTCGAGCTTTATACGATCTTATGCGTGAAAAAACTATGGTTATTTATACAATGGGGAGCCTTAGTAATGGACCACGGACTTGCATAAAGTACCTGATTTACTTGACTTCTTTGTCACACATGGGATTTCTTCTAACTATACGAACATAGTTAGCAGCGCTGACCTATCATCTGATCACACTCCTGTTATTGCTACAACAAGCACTACAATTATTAAAAGGCAACCTAAACCATCACTATATAATAATAAAACTGACTGGGAAGCATATAGAAGTTTTCTGCATGATAATTTACAAGCCAATATAAGCCTTCAAACCCCCCTCGAACTAGAAAAGGCCGCTGACCACATCATTACAACGGTACAAAAGCAGCATGGCACTCAACACCTAAAATTACAAATGAGGTACGTGAAGATGGTAATATTCCTAATGAAATACTTGAGCTCATACGACAGAAGAGGAGGGCAAGATCGAAATGGCACAGAACGCGCAACCCAGATGATAAAACAATATGCAATAGGCTGGCTAACACCATAAAGAACAAAATAAAAAAGTTGAAGCAAGAAACCTTTCAACACTATTTAACTTCACTATCTCGTGCAGACAACAGTATCTGGAAAGTCTCCAAAGCAAATAAAAGACCACAGGTTGTAAATCCACCACTAAGAAAACCAAACAATGAATGGGCCAGAACAGACCAAGAAAAGGCAGATCTTTTTGCCCAACACTTTGCTGAAGTTTTCACTCCTCACTCTAATGCACCTGATGACGAAATCCAAGCCTCCCTCCAGGTCCCGCTACAAATGTCTCTACCCATCAAGAGTTTTACGTATACTGAAGTGCTTGACGAAATTCAACACCTAAACAATAAGAAAGCCCCGGGGTATGACCTAATTACAGCTAAGGTGCTCACTGAATTGCCCAGGAGCAGTATACTGTTTCTACGAAATTTGTTCAACTCTATTTTACGTCTTCAGTACTGGCCGTCATCGCTAAAATTTGCACAAATTATCCTAATACTAAAGCCTGGCAAACCCGCTGAAGATGTTGGATCTTACCGTCCAATAAGTTTATTGCCCCTCCTGTCTAAACTCTTGGAAAAGCTCATGATCAGAAGACTATATGATAGCGACTTAGTTGAAAACTGCATACCAGATCACCAGTTTGGATTTAGGAGACATCATTCTACGGTACAACAATGCCATAGAGTTGTTAACATTATCAATGCAGCTCTAGAATCCAAATCTCACTGTCCTGCAGTATTTATAGATATTAAACAAGCGTTTGATAAAGTGTGGCATGCTGGTCTCCTACACAAGATTAAAAAGCTCATGCCAAGTGAGTACTACCTCTTATTTAGATCTTACTTGACAGATCGTTATTTCCAAATAAAATAAGGTCAACAGTATTCTGACCTCCAACGAATCAACTCTGGAGTGCCTCAAGGAAGTGTCCTTGGACCATTACTATATATACTATATACCTCAGATGTCCCTACAACAGACGATACATACATAAGCACATTTGCTGATGACACTGTCCTTCTTACTAGCCATGTTAATCCTCACACTGCATCCTTCAACTTACAAAACCACTTATCTATCCTACAAACCTGGCTAAACAAATGGCGAATAAAAGTTAACGAAACTAAAAGTACCTACGTTAACTTCACTCTAAATCACAGTGACTGTCCACCAGTGTATCTAAACAACATAATTGTCCCACGAGCAGGTGAAGCCTGCTACCTAGGACTTCATCTAGACAAACGACTCACATGGAAGACACACATCTTAAAAAAAGGAAAGAGATTGATCTGCGTATTAAAAATGTATGGTCGCTAGGCAGGAAGTCCTGCCTCGCTCTTGAAAATAAAATCCTACTTTATAAAGTAATAATTAAGCCCATATGGACCTATGCCATTGAACTTTGGGGCTGCTCTTGCAAGTCCAATGTTAACATCATTCAAAGGATGCAATCAAAAACCTTAAGAATGCTTGCTACTGCACCGTGGTATGTCAGCAATCTAACACTACACACCGACTTAGATATTGCAACAATAGAAGAAGAGATAACTAAACGAAGTAATAAACACTTTCTACGACTACAAGCCCACCCAAACATTCTTGCAGCAAATCTACATCAAGATCCTCCACCAAGAAGACTAAAAATGAAAAAATGGCCCAACGATCTAAAAGGAGGTTAGCTCCATTGTAACGGGATAACATCGATGGATGGATTCCCCCTCATGTTAATAACGTCATCATATTAACTCATAGAACACTTATTTATTATAATTTATAATTAGTTCTGATTGTTAATTTACTAAAAAAAAAAAAAAAAAAAAAAATCTTTTTTCTACTTTGAATAATTAAAACATTACAAAAAAAAAAGAAATTAATAATTTTAACAAAACTTTTGCAAAACCCAATGCTCGCCGAACCAAGAACATTTTCTTATTTCACAGTACCTGCGTTTAACCACATTCACAGCTTGATGAAAAAATACGGTTTATAAAACATCTGTAGTAAAAGTTTGGTTATGGTTCAAAAAGCTCAGTTCGTTGTAGTCACGAACCTAGAAAAAGTAAATCTCCAATACCCTATACTATTTTAACCATAATTGAACAGCGTCGTTTTAATTTTTAATCTCTTTTTATCCCATCCTATGGTACAACTATCATTCTGTTATCCTTTACTAAAAAGTCGACGTTGGTTTACTGCACGACGTTACAAATACCGTTCTACTCTAGGAAAAGGTAAATAATGTTAAATACATTCAAAAGAGTACATTATTAACAGTCGAAGCAGGATGATTGTTTTGTCCTTACTAAAGATCTTAAAAATTTAATTAAGTGCTATTTCAACGTTTTTCATTGCTGATATTTATAACTTTTTTAATAAAGTAAAATAATTAGGAATTTGCAAGTGTAATAGAGAGACAAATAGATAGGAAATTACAATAAGTTAAAGAGAGAATGTGTCAAGCTTAAGACCACACTCTTATTGCCGAAAATTTAAAACTCAAGGTCAAAGTTTATTGGCCTCTAGGAGTGTATTACAATTTTTAGAAATCTGAAAGTAGAACCAGTTCCTGCAAACCCCCAAGTTTATTGTTCTTTAAAAGTGGTTCAAGGACGAGAGACATAGACACTGGTTATTCTTAGAAATCCAAAAAAAACTAGTTCCTAGAAATGAGAGAAGGTCTTAGAGCAAAGTTCACTGACCTCTTCAGAGTCACTGACCTAGAAACGAATTCCAAAGTTTATTAACGTCTATGGGTGTCATATTACAATTCTTAGAAATATAAAAATAGAACCAGTTCCTGGAAACGAGGGGAGAGTCCCAAGTTCATTGATCTTTTCAAGACCTTCAGGGGAGTCATATTACTATTCTCAGAAATCTTAATAATGAACCAGTTCCGCGAGAGGGTTTTAGCTCAAAGTTCATTGACTTACCCAAGAAACTAACCCCAAAGTTCATTGCCTTCTTCAATGTTACTGACCTAGCTGAGAAAAAAACTGGAAGTTGATCAATTCCTAGAAATCTAATAAGAACCAAAGTTTATTAGGCCAAAGTTCATTGACCTGGACCAAATGTTGTTCTGTTCTTAGTAATCTAAACATTGAACCAGTTCTTAGAAGCGAGAGGGCCATATTAGTCCAAAGTTCATTGAGCTGGACCTGGTCCTAGACAGGGTTGCTAGAATTAAATATTCCATTACAATAATAAGTAATTATGCAATCCAAAGTCAAATTAACAGGTTGAAAGCTATTATTGCTCAAGGCCGTAATTCCAGGAAAATGTATCATAGAATCTGCAAAATAAACATTCCAAAACAATGACTCATCTTTTTTCTAGGAAATCGATAATCTAACTGTAACTGATTTGTGTGCATATATAAAGAAAAACGTTGTGCTTGTAACTGGAGAACTACTCATTAGTGGCAGCTTGTTTTCTGTATAATGTCACCAATATTTGTCACCAGGTTCTCGAAGTATTCCAATAACAACCAAAATCAGCATCTTTTGCTAGTGGGCTCTATTTTCCTTCCAGATAGGGTAATATGCATTGCAATATAAAATCTTTATGAACGGCTGAATTCAGATGTCCTCTATTTGGTAGAAGTAGTTGGTGATCGTTGAAACCCACATCGTTAAAAGCGCAGTACTTTCCGTTTATCATCTATATGAACTATATACATGTTTGCGAAAGATTCCACTTGTGCTTTTATAGTTAAACTTTTTCAACTTCTACTAATTAAAGAATCACAAAGATTAAGTAATTTGTTTACAAATATATACAAAAATATATTTACAAAACTTAGATGATTTTCTTGATGTAACTAGAGAATTGAAACTATCATCGTATAACAACGGAAATATGTAACACCTGCAAACTTGATCAATATATTATTTTAACACACATGAGAAAAAAACTGCAGAGAAGAGCTAGTGTGAGTGAAAACAAGATTAATATTATATATTAATATTTATATTGAGGGAATCGTTTTATCCTAGAAAACAGATAGGCAAATAATTTGCAATGCCTTCAAAAAGGCGCTGCAAAACAATTTCGAACATATATATGTATGTATATGTGTGTTTTTATATATATATATATATATATATATATATATATATATATATATATATATATATATATATACAGGGTTTTCCACGGTAGGCGTTCGTTAGGAGTTTATGTGGTTAGAAACAATTTAGATATCTACATTTTTGGACTTAAGAGTTATTTAAGATTCTCTTTCATTCTAAAATATTTTCAAGGTCATGTTACTTCCGGTTATACCGGAAGTCGACACTAACTTCCTTATTTTAAATGGAACACCCTGTATATTATTTTATTTTTGGATACTTGACAAAATTTTAGGATGTCTTATAAGGGTTTCCTATACCTTTTTTCAACTGTTTCTTAGATATCTTGATTTTTTCAAAAATTTTGAAAGATGTAACCCTATTTTCAACACTGCTTGTCTTACTTATTTTTGACTGATGATAAGTGCTTCTGGAGTAGACAGAAGCATACTTTTGAAATACTCATTGACAATTGATTTATTTCATACATGGTGTTCAAAATTTTATGAACTATTAAACAATTTTCAAAGTTGAAAAACTTTGTTAATTCAAATGTGACACCCTGTATATTATTGGATGAATAGATGCAGCATTTAGTTATGCATCGTTTGGCTATAACATTACCTATGCCTATTTTTTTTTTTGTGCGTCAACATCTTAGGTCATTGGCACAAAAACTTGGTTCAACATTCCACATTCCACTTAAGAGGTAAGTTCTGTTTATATTTCCTTATATATTAATGATTCTTTGGTAAATGATATTATCTTTTCGTGGTGGCTAGGATTGGACAATATATTTATGTTTTCAATATTATACTTTTGTCTGCATGTTTGTAAATTTGGACAGTCCTCTAATATATGTTTTATAGTTAAAATTACGTCGCAATGAGAGCATTTTTTTGGACGTGTTCCTAGTAGAAGGTGACTATGCGTTAAACGTGTATGACCAATACGGATTCTTGTTATAACTATTTGTTCTTTTCGTGTTAGTTTTGGTAAGTTCAAGGCAAGTTTTACATTTGGAGATATTGTCTTTAACTGTGACGCGCTTGACGCCCAGGTGTTTCCCCATTTTGTATGACTATATCATTAATTTGTTTTAATATATCCTCAATGCACACCTGATCCATTTCAATTTGATTGTTTTTTGATGGATTCGGTGTTAGGTCGTTCCTTGCTTGTTGCAATTTCAGTCTTTCTTCTTGTAGTAGGGATTCAGATATTAGCACTAATTTGCCTGACCTTTTTAGTCCATTCCATTTTTGTATGATGGACATGCCTATTTTGCTTGTAGTGAAAATATTGTTTGTTTGAGTTACTATTTTAAAATTGCACACGAGTCGTATGTTTGCATTTGATGACTGTTCACTAATTTGAAGTGCTTTTAATATTGTTACCAGGTTCATACTAACTTTGGAATAAACATGGGGAAATGTCCATGACGTGAATGTATTTCCATGCATCACTATACCCGACTTTAAGTTTTCTGTACTCCATGTACCAAGATAATAGTTCTCAATATGATGATTCGGTAGTGTCCCTATCTCTTCATCTGTTATCGGTGATTCTAATTGCCACGGCGGTTGATCATACTCTGGTTTCCAGTAGTTCATAGTTATAAGGCCTTCTGCTTTCATATCTAAGTGTATCTGAATTATAGCTGGTATGGTACGTGTTTGTTGCCAGTAGTATTTTTGGTGCATTGGAGGGCTTATGATAAGGTTATGTAAGAAGTGCCTTTTATTTGAACTTAGTTTAGTACCGTACTTTAAACTCTGTGGTAAAAACCGGAGATCTAAGGGTAGTGAGTTATTTTCTATATTCAAATTGTCTATAGGCGATGTTCTGTATGCTCCAGTTGAAGTTAGCATTGCGTTGTGCCACACTGAGTATATCTTCTTAAGGTGAGATTTGGCTACCGACCGATATATGGCTGACCCGTACTCAATTCTGCTTCTAATAAATGCATTAATAACTTTTTTTAAACTATCTTTATCCGCCCCCCACGTATAATTGCTAAGTATTTTGATTCTGTTTAGAGTTATTTTGCATTTTGACACGACACTATCAACGTGTCGCTTCCAGGTTAGTTTACGATCCAGTAAAACTCCTAAAATGTCAATTCCTCCACAAAAGGGATTACGTTTTCTTTCAGCTTTAGCGTTTTTCTTGGTGGTAGTGTCTTAGACGACAGAAATGCATCGCTTTTGTTTTGTTAGTGAAAACTGAAATCCTCGTATTTCTGCTTCTTCCACAACAGCATTTATGTCGCTCTGAATGCGTTCTGTCATATCGTTTATGTCTCTTCCGGTCGTAATGATACATAAATCATCTACGTATAGTAATGCTTTTGTACTTAAGTTTATCTTGTCTGCTATGTTATTGATAGCTATTGCGAAAAGAGTTACGCTAAGTACAGAACCTTGGGGTATTCCATTTTGCAAGTTTCGTATATTCGATTTTACATTACCAATCTTTACTTGAATATACCTGTCTTGCAAAAGTTGTTGATAAATTTAGGAAGGTTACCTCGAAAGTTACATCGTTTTAGAGTTTCTAAGATTTTAAATTTCCACACTGTGTCGTACGCCTTTTGAATGTCAAAAAACAGCTATAGCATGTTGGGTGTTAGTAAAGGCCTCATTTATTACATAATCCAAAACAAAATTTGGTCACTAGTTGAGTGTCCTTTTCTAAGTCCGGCTTGATAATTACTAATCTTGTTTTCTTTTCTAGGAAGACTACTAGGCGAAAGTTTACCATAGATTCGAGGAGCTTGGACAGACAACAAGTGAGAGCGATTGGTCGAAAGCTTTCTGCTGTTTTACTTTGTTTTCCGGCTTTGGGTAAGGCGACAACAACTGCTAGTTTCCACGTAGATGGGTAAGTACCAGTTTTCCATATTTGATTATATACATGTAGTAAAGTTTCTTTTATTTCAGCTGGAAGATGTTGGATCATTGCGTATGTTATTTTGTCATGTCCAGCAGTTGACTCTTTTACATGTTTTAGAGCTCTCGTCATTTCCACCATAGTGAAAGGAATATTGTATGTTTCCTTTTCGTCATTATCAAAGCTTATTGCTCCTGAGCACATTGGATATTGGCAATCATTAGATATTGACTGGAAATAATTTGCTAGATGGTTTACTACAGTCACAGGATCATTTTCCACTTTCCCCGTATAACTAGACTCGGTGGTGTAGGTGAGCGAGTTGTACCTATAATACTTCTCACTTTTTGCCACATCTCACTTTGTGAGCTTGTACTCGTTATAGTGGACGTGTAGTTCTGCCAGGAAAGTTTCTGGGCCTTAATTTTTGCAAACCTTTCTTTAGACCTGGCTATTTTGTATGCTATGTGGTTTTCAGCAGTGGGGTGTTTTCTGTACCGGTTAAGCAGTCGTTTTTTATTTTTATTTAGTGCACTTATCTCTGCGTTCCACCAGGGTACTGGGATACGTTTAATTCTGCCGCCTTTTTTAGGTATAGCTTTATTAGCTGCTTCAATAATGCAGTGCGTAATATTTTGAATAGCCTTTTCTACATCAGCCTCTACGTTTGGCATTTGTATTGTTCCGGAGAATGCTTTCCAGTCTGCTTTTTTGGTATTAAATCGCCAATCTGCAGTGTATACATATTTTTTGACGTTTACTTCCATCAAAATAGGAAAATGATCGCTATGGTGGTTATCTTCCATAACTGACCATGATAGATCTAACGCAAGTGATGGGCATGTTAGGAAAGGTCAATTGCACTAAAATTACCACTGTAATCGTTTAAATACGTTGGTTGTCCACTGTTTAGTATTATTAACGATTTTTCATTTAAAATAGTTTCTAAAATTGTACCTTGTGGACTTGTATACGAAGACCCCCAAATTCTATTGTGACAGTTAAAATCACCTAATATAAGACAGGGGCGGGGAACCTGTGCGAGAAGGTTTTCTAAATCAGCTGCGATCCATGATGTGTTGGAAAGATATACATTTATGACGTATATTTTTTTTTCAATAGTGATTTCGGTAGCAACTGCTTGTAATGTAGTGTTAAGAGTTATTTCTTTCATATGTATATCATTGCGTACCAAGTTTAACACTCCGCCTCGGCTTCTTTCTCCATGGCATAATAAAACATCTTTTCTATGTGCTGTATAGTTTCTTAGTCTAAAATCTTCTTTGATGTTTAGTTTAGATTCTTGAATTGCTATCAGCATTGGTTCAATGGTTTCAGCCAAAAATCTTAATTCATCATACTTTGTTTTAATCCCACGTGGAAATGCCTATTATCGACAATTTTCTTGTTAATTAATATTTTCTACTTTAATGTGATTTTTGACAGAAACTGAAATGTTTTTCAAAAATAAAATGAACTTAATTCAAACTACACAAATTCTATTTTATTAAAACAATGAAATAAAACAAGAAGATAACAAAATTGAGAGCATAATAACAAATGAAAAACATAAAACAATTATTTGAACATAACTAGAAGAAAAGTGATAAAAAAGGTAAAATGAATCATTACAAATGTTCCACATGACCGCCAATTTGATTTAAGCATTTTATAACTCTTATCATATACTCCTTGCGAAATAGATCTCCGAATTTCGTGTGGACACATACTATTGAATACATTGTGAACACGATTTAGCAATTCCTCTCTAGTTTGAACTGGCCTAGAGTACACTAATTCTTTTATACGACCCCAGAGGTAAAAGTCCAGGGGCGTCAAATCGGGTGATCTCGGTGGCCAGTTCCAAGGTCCTTGTGGGCCAATCTACCGATCTTGAAACATCAATGTCAACTGTTGGTTTACAGCTATAGTGGAATGTGCGGGAGCACCATCCAGCTGATACCAACTGTTTGCCCTGTCACATGCAGGTAGAGTATTTAGAAAATCCATAACAAATCCACGGAGAATTTCAAGATATCTCGCCCCGTTCAAATTTTCATCGTACACTTGATATGCCACTCTATCTTAAAAAAAATACTTAAAAAATTACAAAATCACTTAAATTGCACTGATTTGACATTAAATCAACAACAATGTTTTAATGCGTGTCAAAATCAAGGCTCACTAGATTGCAGTTTTGGAATTTTATCGGCTTTTATAAAAAATACGGAGTTATACGAGTTATAAAATGCTTAAATCAAATTGGCGGTCATATGGAACATTTGTAATGATTCATTTTATCTTTTTTATCACTTTTCTTCTAGTTATGTTCAAATAATTGTTTTATGTTTTTCATTTGTTATTATGCTCTCAATTTTGTTATCTTCTTGTTTTATTTTATTGTTTTAATAAAATAGAATTTGTGTAGTTTGAATTAAGTTCATTTTATTTTTGAAAAACAATTCAGTTTCAGTTTCACATTAAAGTAGAAAACATTAATTAACAAGAAAATTGTCGACAATAGGTATAGGTAATGTTATAGCCAAACGATGCATAACTAAATGCTGCATCTATTCATCCAATAATATACAGGGTGTCACATTTGAATTAACAAAGTTTTTCAACTTTGAAAATTGTTTAATAGTTCATAAAATTTTGAACACCATGTATGCAATAATCAATTGTCAATGAGTATTTCAAAAGTATAGTTCTTATGCTTCTGTCTACTCCAGAAGCATTTTCCATCAGTCAAAAATAAGTAAGATAAGCAGTGTTGAAAATAGGGTTACATCTTTCAAAATTTTTGAAAAAATCAAGATATCTAAGAAACAGTTGAAAAAAGGTATAGGAAACCCTTATAAGACATCCTAAAATTTTGTCAAGAATCCAAAAATAAAATAATATATAGGGTGTTCCATTTAAAATAAGGAAGTTAGTGGCGACTTCCGGTATAACCGGAGTTAAATTACCTTCAAAATATTTTAGAATGAAAGAGAATCTTAAATAACCCTTAAGTCCAAAAATTCAGATTTCTAAATTGTTTCTAACCACATGAACTTCTAACGAACGCCTACCGTGGAAAACCCTGTATATATATATATATATATATATATATATATATATATATATATACAGGGTGTCCGGTGAGGAACTGTACAAACTGAAATGGTATTTTCCTTTGGTCAATTTAAGTAAAAAGTCCCATAAACATAGGTCTGATTCGCAATAGTTACCCAGATACAAGCGTTTAAAGTTTATAAATGATCACATATTTTTTCAAAAGTAATTATTATTAGTCAACTGGAAAAACAAAACCGAAACAATCTGTCATCTATTCGTCAAAGTGGATTTTAGTAAATTAAGTATAATTTAAATTTAAAATGCCTTTTCAATTTTCTAACGAAGAGTATGCTGCCATCATTTACATTTATGGATTTTGTGATGGAAATGCGAGAGCTGCCGTTAGGGAATATGAACGAAGATTTCCCAACAGGAGGATTCCAAATCACCAAACCTTTTCTTCTGTGTTTCAACACGTTCGAACTCATGGTTCATTTCCATCAGGTTCAATAAGATCTGATCGTCCTGTGGAGTTAAATGTGAATGAGCAAGAAAACATTCTACAGATGGTTGATCGGAGTCCAGGGTTGAGTGTTAGAAGAATTTCTTCTCGAACGGGAGTCCCCCGTATGTCAGTATGGCAAACATTACATGATGGGCTTTTGTATCCCTATCACACACAAAACGTTCAGCACCTTGAACCTGGAGATTTTGCTTTGCGGTTGAATTTCTGCCAGTGGCTACAAGAAAATCCACAACTAGTTCCATTCATTTTATTTAGTGACGAGGCGCAATTTACTAGAGATGGAGTGAACAATACACGCAATTCTCATTTGTGGTCAGATGAAAATCCACATGGTACAAGAGAAGCTAACTTTCAGCGCAGATTTTCTGTTAATGTATGGTGTGGTATGATTGACGATCAACTTATTGGACCTTTTTTGTTTGAGGAACGTCTTACAGGAGAAGCATATGCTAACTTTTTGCGGAATGAATTGCTACCGCTTTTGGAAGAAGTACCTTTACTAACAAGACAACAAATGTTTCTTCAACAAGATGGGGCTCCTCCCCATTTTAATCGACAGGTGACAGAATATCTAAATGTTGCTTACCCTAATAATGATAGATTGTTTCGGTTTTGTTTTTCCAGTTGACTAATAATAATTACTTTTGAAAAAATATGTGATCATTTATAAACTTTAAACGCTTATATCTGGGTAACTATTGCGAATCAGACCTATGTTTATGGGACTTTTTTTACTTAAATTGACCCAAGGAACATACCATTTCAGTTTGTACAGTTCCTCACCGGACACCCTGTATATATATATATATATATATATATATATATATATATATATATATATATATATATATATATATTATATATTTCGACATCGGTTGATGTCATCGTCAGTGTATGTTTTTCACCATCATTTTATTTCAGATATGTTGATGATATCCTTTTAACATCATCACATGACAAAATTACTGAGGTATTAGAATGTTTTGATAATCTTCACCCTAAATTACAGTTTACGATTGAATAACAAAATATCATTTTTAGACGCACTAGTTTAGGAGATTGAAATTCTTTAAAATTTGATTTTTATAATAAACCCACACATAGTTGGAGATACCTGTATTTTCATACTTCATCCTTATAATACAAAAATTAATGTAATTAGTAATATCGTTGATAAATGCCTACACATTTCGGATCCAAATTTTAGACAAAATCAACTTAAAAGAATTATTTGCACTTTTGTAATTAATAATTTGACTAAATTTACCTGCATTTGAATCACGGAATGTTAACCTTTCTAATTTTCTAAGCTAAAATCTCCAGTACCAAAATAACAAACCACAAATACCATTTACAAAATTCCATGTAACAATTGCCAAAAAAATTTATATTGGTACTTCCATGCAAGCATTGAAGAATCGTTTAGTTCAACATAAATCTGATGTAAGAGTGAAACCAAAAAGCACTGCTTAGGCTAGACACACAATTTGGATTATGATAAAACAGAAATTCTATGTACTGAACAAATTATGAAAAACGTTCATTATTGGAAATGTTACATATCAAAATGAATGAAAAAAGTGCTTGTAATCTTAAAAGAGACCTGGATAATTTTTTATCAACATACGGCGTTATTTTTAAATAAATTTAAGTATGTATATGTAAATGTCATATTTAATTTTAATAGCAAGTTCAATTTTTGATGTCAGTTGTAATTGTTAAAAAGCGTTTCTCTAACCTCGGTGTTTCGCGCTTTGGTGTTTGTTGTGTTTGTATTCTAATAATACATACATTCACTGTGTTTGTTACCAGACTATTAGTAGAAGTGAAATACGAGAAGTTGCATAGTGCCTTTTCGTCAAAATGGCAGCAAAACATTAAAACAAAATCTACAAGTTTTCAAGTGAGTTCACAAATAATTATATAATTACAACTATTTGCCTTCTTGCACACACGGCGGCTTATGTTTACCAGTACTGTATTCACTAGTGCGCAAGTCCTAATACCCCCATGCGCAGTTTCAATTCGGATCATACATGGTTTCAAGGATTGTTTATCTACCACCAGTCAAATAAGTATATGTAATGGCCGCTATAAATAAATGAACACACATTAAACGCTGATGTATTTTATTGAAATTTTATTCCTATTAATAAACGATGAAAATTTTAGCAACATATACTGGCTTCCATAAAAATTGCAACACCTAGAATTTGTTGAACAATTTTATTGAAATTTTCGTCAACGATGTCTTTCATTAGAACATACAATCGATTAAAATTTGAATAAAATCTAGCTAGTAGTTTTTTTTTGTTTTTTTCCTTTGCACTTAGTAACAATAAATTTGAAGAAATAAACTAATCAGTGTGTAATTAACTGTCAATTTTGCAAATTGTTTGTTCACAATTTCGTGTTGGACTTTAGAACAATGCCAAGGGTACGTCAACATCAATATTTTTCCCAATTGACTGATTTTGAACGTGGTCGTATTATTGGCATGAGAGAGGCCAGACTTTCGCTAAGAGAAATTTCTCGTCGTGTAAACCGAAATGTTACAACGGTATTGAGATGTTGGTCCAAATGGTCGGAGGAAGGGGTACAACAACGTCGTCCTGGATCTGGACATCCTCGCAGGACTACAGATCGCGAAGAACGTCGCTTAAGACTTTTGGTCACCAGAGGCAGATTTTCAACAACTCGATTGAAAATGATTAGATGAGAGGTGTAAGACCCAGAATGTCAATGTCATCTGTTTATAGCCGGGTAATGTCTTATGGGTTGCGTTTATATCGTCCATTTTTATGTCTTCCTCTTACACCACTTTACCGTCTTCGCAGGCTAGAACGGAGCAACGAAAGAGCGAATTGGGAGCAAGAATGGCATCGAATTGTGTTTAGTGACGAGTCCCGATTTTGCTTGTGGGCCCACAATGGTCGTGGGAGGGACAGACGGATGCATGGAGAACGTAAAAATCCAACATTTTTTGTGGAACGCAACACACCCCTCACACAAGGAGTGATGATATGGGGTGCAATATGTTACGGTATCAGATCACCCTTGGTCTTCATTGATGACAACTTAAACGCCGCCGGTTATATTGCTAATGTGCCAGAACTCGTTGTGCTTCCATATGTTCAAGGGCTGGAAAATCTCATTTTCCAACAGGATAATGCACGGCCTCATACGGCAAGGCCTACAACACGTTTTTTGGAAGAAGGTAATATTGACGTCCTCCCATGGCCTGTTCGGTCGCCTGATTTGTCGCCCATTGAACATGTATGGGGTGAGGTCGGTAGGTGACTGGGTAAATTAACACAC
Organism: Vesta saturnalis; assembly: GCA_036346205.1. Lineage (NCBI taxonomy): Eukaryota > Metazoa > Arthropoda > Insecta > Coleoptera > Lampyridae > Vesta > Vesta saturnalis. The sequence continues at coordinate 1,135,022 of JARFJB010001689.1, forward strand.
CCTCGAGATAACTTACACGATCTCTGGCTACGGATTCAAGAAGCTTGGGTTGATATACCACAGGCAGCATTACCTTGCACAAAAATGAGGTTTTCTGCTTCTTGTAGATATGGCAGTAATACTGGTTCAAGAACGTTGTTAATGTACAGATTTGCATTTAATGTTCCCTCAATAACTACTAGAGGAGATCTGTTTCATGGCAGATAGCCCCCCACACCATCACACAAACTGAAAATTGCGTATTACTACAGGGCGTCTTCTAACCAATTTGCGACCATCATGAGCCCATAAACAAAATCGATATTCGTCATTAAAGATGACTTGATTCCATTGCACATTCCAGTGCAACCTCTCGTTACACCATTGCCCCCGTGCGGTACGATGGCGTGTAGTTAGAGGTAAGCAAAGCAATTATCGGTATGATCTGAGCCCAAAAGATCGAATTCTTCGATACGTCGATCGTAAGGAGATTTGAAGATCAGTTAATCCTTTCCATCTATCGCCAATTTCCCTCTTTGATGAAAACGATTCCGAAGAGCTACAAACCGAAGAGCACCATCTTCACGATCAGTGATGCGTCTAGGACGTCCGGGACGCAAACTTCGTCGTTACCTCCTTAATTTCTGACCATCTTCGCCAACATACGAAAATTGTGGCGACACTGCGTCCTATGCGAGCGGCAACATCACGAATTGATAATCCGGCTTCTCGTAGACCGATTATTCTGTCATGTTCAAACTCGGTTAACTAATGGAAATTTGCACGATGTCGTACGGGAGGCATTATTTCAACTTTAATGTGTTTACTTATTAAGCTTACAGATATGCTTAACATTGACACTTAAGTAACTAATATCAAATGAAAGGAATGGGTTTTCGTTTCATTGTCGATTATTACTTGATAAATCTCTATTGTATTTTGCAGAAATTTTTATCGTTTCGTAATAGGAAAATTTCATTAAAATACATTAGCGTTTACTGGGTTTATGGCGGCCAGAGATTCTCACAACAAGTTGAGACTTGTCTGTCACCGTGCAATATGTGTTTGTGTACGTAGACTTCATTCAATTTAGTTAGCATTTATTTCGCATGATCGTCAAATTCCAAATTTATCCGACGCGCACCTCAGTATTCTTTAGCGATTGAATGAACTCTACTACGTAGTTCAACCCGTTGTTTCGTTAACGTTGTTACCTCACTCAAGTAGAATTCTCTCGCGTTCAACTTCGTAAATGATGTGCTATTTTTGAGCATTTTTAATGTTGTAATTTTTCAGTTCATTAATTTATCATGAAGCGTATGACAGATTTTTTTACACTGTTGATAGCACTAAAAAAAGTAAAAGTATTTCAAACCCGGAAAGTGAACCTTCTGTTAATGTGATTCCGAATTTCGACGATCCAACGTCTGCCGCAACTGTAAGTAATTCGACTAAATGTGATCAAGCAGTTAATTTACCTTCAACGGCTTCAACAAAAGACGATTCAAACCAGCCTTCAAGCTCAAGTAATTCAAATCATGACTACCCTGATGTTTGGAACCTCGCTCAAAAAAAACGAATTTTGCGAGAAATATGAATGGCTGTGTTTTAAAGATCAGAAGCTAGGTTGTAAAGTTTGCAAAAAGGTACCGGCAAATTTTGATAAAAAAACGGGCATTCAAGCTTCTAAAGAGTGGCTTAATTGTGAGATAACGTACAGTGGTGACACACGAGAACAAAAATTATTGTCTTTGAGAAAAAAAATTTATCGACACAAAGAAAGTGAATTTCATTCTAAGGCCGTGAAAACTCTTGAAGAAGCTGAAAATAAAACCATAGAATCTATTGTTTTGAAAAACATATCGACTAGTAAAGCTATAACATGTAAAATATTTCGTACGATTTATAAAATTGTGTTGGCGAATCAATCATTCAATTCAATGGAATCAGAAATCGATTTACAAGAGCTAGACGGTCTCGATATGGGTCGTATACTTCATTCAACTAATGCATGCTCCAATATTATCGATCATATTGCTCAAGAAATGCGAAAAAAACTTGCTTCGGAAATCATAAAATCAGGAAGTAAAATTTCCATACTAATTGACGAGTCAACAACGATCAGCAATATATCATCTATGATTATTTTTGTGCGAACTTGTTTACTTAACCATGAGATGAATTTCTCCGTGAACTTATTTTTGGATCTAGTAGAGTTAAAGGAAGGTGTTAAAGCAGCGAACATTTTCAGCTCCCTTATGAATTGTCTTCAGTTTTATGGAATGACCAAGCAGTATCTTAAAGATCATTTAATTTCTCTTTCCTGTGATGGTGCTGCTGTTGTGCTTGGTAGATCGAATACTAAGTATGATTTTATTTGCAGAATTAAATGTTGAATTTAACAAAAAAATCAAAAAAGCAGGGACGTGCGTTTTTTTTTACTTAAAGTGATTAACTTAACATATTCTACGCCACTGGATGAAGCCAGTTGACTCAAACTCACTTTATTAATTGTACTTAATTAGACATTAGGTATACCAAATCTCAGTGTAATATCTTTTGTAGTTTTTGAGTAATTTAAAAAAAATTATTTTTTAATCAACCTGTATCTCGGTTAGGAAGCATTTTCGGAAAGGCGTTTATGATAATTTTGGTCTTATTTTGAATCATAGAATCTCCAGTTTTCGCTTGTCGGTGATTTTAAAATACACCTATATATATATATATATATATATATATATATATATATATATATATATATATATTCTTACCTTTTAATGAGAGGTAAGCGTTAATTTAAAGTATAAAAAAAGTTATCGATTAATAGATGATTATACTGAGTTTATCGATACAAAACACAGTTAGTGTTAGTGTTAGTTTTACCTTGGGGTCATAATACACCCATTTTTCATAAGGTGCAACCAAATCACTTTCATCACGATACGTAGCTGTCCAGTTAAAAAGATCGTTATATGAAAGTAAACTTGGTGTATGTTTTGGACATTCCAGTAAATACAGTATCCAAACTTGATCGTGTGATTTATAAAATCCTCGTGCTGAGGCAGGATTTTGAAATAACACTCCATCAGCGCTAGTTGCTTCTTCTGGATTACCTGACAATGTGCACTGCGTAACAGGACATTCTTTAAAAGCCTCGACGCCAGGTTTTTGTACCCAACCACTTAATCCGTTATACACCAATACTTTCTTTACACCACCTAAAAAACGTACATTTTAGTTGGACGAAATTTGCACATGTTTAATATAAAATCTTACTACAATTGAAATTATGCGAGACTTCCGATATCGGGTCAAGTACTACAGACGAACATGAAACTTTTTATACATGTTATATGACAAAGACGGAAAAAACCTGTTGTGCATAACCCCGCGGGTGGTGATCTAAAACCTACACTGTACGTTAAAATGTAGGTTCAATTAAGTACATGCGTTAGAAGACGATACCAATGTACATTGGCATGTCTGTAAATAATTAGCAAATATCAACTTAAAATCATTTACACACCGGAACTTCAATTTTTTTACTCATATCGTTTTTAAAATGTTACAAACTAAATTAAATTGAATAAATAAATTCAACAATTAATTTCTTAAAAGTACCTAAACAAATAAAAAAACAATTTCTGATGAGCCCGAATACCTACTTAAAATATTAATATACAATTTGCATAAAATCGTTTTACTATCTAATTGCTTACAGTTTATTCCTTAATTCGGAACCTTCAACAAGCCGCTTAAATGCTAAATTATGATATTTTTTATAAATTGACAATTATTATTTTCAGTAATTTTTGTAACTTTTAATTATAATTAAAAATTATTATTAATTTCATTAGATACATAAATAAAAAGTTTACCTCGAGTAGGATTTGAACCTACGACCTATACTTTGCTAGAATACTGCGCTAACCAACTGCGCCACCGAGGTTCAAGCCACAATCGATGTAAATTTTGTCTTTATGTATGTAGAACTGGTGTAAATTCTTTTTTTTTGTGTACACTTATAATAATTTAATTATATTTGTACGCAAAAGAAAGAATTCCAAAAATTTTAATTGCCCTAGAAATTTAATTGGTTTTTAATTGCGGTACTTTAACGAACTTGAAAGTTTATATTGTCATAATGAAAGTATTTATGCATATTTTAAAATTAAATGTTGTGAAGTAAAGTTCGTGTTTTTGTGTAAAATTGAAATTAAAACGTTTTTGCAAACAAAAGAAACCATCAAATTTCAATTTCCTTAGCTGGAATTCTATTTTCTTGTGTACAAATATAGGTAAAAGTTACAAATAACTGAAAATAATGATTGTCAGTTTGTAAAAATATCAAAATTTAAAATTGAAGCGGCTTGAAGGAGGTTCCGAAGTTTAAGGAATAAACCGTAAACAATTAGATAGTAAAACGATTGTATATAAATTGTAGGTATTGTATGCTCATCAGAAACCGTTTATTTAATTGTTTAGGTACTTTTAGGAACTTAATTGTATATAGTGTCATAATGAATTTATGTATTCATATTTTAAATAGATGAGAAATGTTCAATTTCCCTTAGTTAAGTTTGTAGCATTTTAAAAACGATATAAGTAAAAAAATGGAAGTACTGCAGTGTAAATGATTTTAAGACGATATTTTCCATTTATGTAAAAACATACCGATACATGTGACACAGACACAGACACACAAATACAAACACAAACTCAATCACAAACACAAACACAAACACAAGCACAAACACAAACACAAACACAAACACAAACACAAATACAAACGCAAACACAAACAAAAACACAATCACAATCACAAACACAAATGCAAACACAATCACAAACATAAACGCAGACGAAGGTTCAGACGCAGACACAGACACAGACAGAGACACACAAAAACAAACACAATCACAAACGCAGACGAAGATTCAGACGCAGACACAGGCACAGACACAGACACATACACACAAACACAAACACAAACGCAAACACAAACACAAATAGAAACACAAACACAATCACAAACACAAACACAATCACAAACACAAACGCAGACGAAGATTCAGACGCAGACACAGGCGCAGACACAGACATAGACACAGACACAGACACACAAACACAAAAACAAACACAAACACAAACGCAAACACAAACACAACCACTGATACAGACACAGACATAGACACAGACACAAACACAAACACAAGCACAAGCACTATATTAAATATTTGGTCCTTTCGTAATAAAATATTTTATTAAATTAAAGATAGAAACCAACCTGGCTCACACCGGTTTAAACTCAGATGATGTAAAAGTCGAACAGACTTAATATTTCAGCTACTACACCAAAAATTAATTTTAATCCAACATCGAGGTCGCAAACTCTTCTTTTAATGAGAACTTTAAAGAAAAATTACGCTGTTATCCCTAAGGTAATTGAATTTAAAATTTTAAAATAAAGATTCAAAATTCATAAATCAATGATTTTAACTAAAAGAGTTTGTTTAATCTTCTAATCACCCCAACTAAATTTAAAATTTAATTCTAAATCAATTATAATAAATAAAACTCTACATGGTCTTCTCGTCTTTTAAAAACATTTAAGCTTTTTAACTTAAAAATTAAATTCGAAAACAATTTATAAAGAGACAGATATTTTCTTGTCCAATCATTCATTACAGATTTCAATTAAAAAACTATTATGCTACCTTTGCATAGTTAAAATACTGCGGCTATTTAATTATCACTGAGCAGATTAGACCTTAAATTATTTTCAAAAGGGCATGTTTTTAATAAACGGCAGAAAATTAATTTGCCGAATTCCTTTTTATAAACCAAAAAAAATTCTAAGCAACGATATACAAACTTAATTAATAAAAGTGGAACTTATTGTGGAATATCAATTATAGAACAGGTTCCTCTGAACTCACTAAAATACCGCCAATTTTTTTTATTTTCATGAACAACAAATACTAATCTGATTTATTAATTTACAATTAATATAATAGGGTATCTAATCCTAGTTTATATTTTAATTTTAATAAATTTAAAATTATTGTAATAATTAATATTCAAATTTCAATTTCACCTAAAAATTCAAATATACAATTTAATTAAATTAAAATTTAAAACCAAAAATATTCAATTAATCTATTTGTATAACCGCATTTGCTGGTACAAATTTTATTAGATTTATTAAAATTTACTGAAACATATATTAATAAATTTTCAATATTAAATACTGAAAAAAACTTTTTAAATAAAATTTTACATGTATATTAATTTTAAAAGAAATAATAAAGCCAAAATTAAACTTTGATTTTTAAAATAGAAAAAATTTTTTTATAAATATAAGTAAATATTAAATTTTAAAATTATTAGTGACTATTTCAAGAAAATAAACAATTATTATCCTAAAAAATAAATAAATTAATTATCATTGCTAAATTTAAACTTTTTAATAAAAAAAAATTATTATAATATAATAAAAAATATAAAATTACCTAAAGAAATATTAATAATAGTCAAAAAAATCCGCAAACTCCTCCCCATATTAAAGCGTATAATTCAAAAACTCCCATAATAAAAGTTTCAAATTATTGTTTCTTTTAATTCTATATTTTACATGTAAAATTAAAACTATATTTTACTATATATTTAATTGAAAAAATTATCAACTAGAAAAGAAATTTTAAATTTAATTTAAATAAAATTTAATGAAAATAATCCAATTTAATATTTAATTAATATTCCCCAATATTAATAACTAATGTTACCCCTAACATCAATTAAATTTTATTTAAACATTTACCCCTAAATATCCAATAAAAATTATTAAAATACTAAATGAATTCATAAAATTAATGCAATAAAATTAACACTAGTAATAAAATTTTCATTTGAATGACACCTAATTATACTAACTTAATACAATAAATTTAATACAAACCAAATTATTAATTTAAATAAATGTACCCCTAAAATAAGCTATGTTTAATTTAAATTTAATTCATTCTAATTTAAATAAATTAATCAATTAAAAATAATTAAATTATTAATAAATTAAATTTTACTATTTTACAAAGATTAATTTTAATAATTAAATTTATTATTGGTACAATAGTATAAATTATTAAATTAAATTTTTAAATAAAAGTAATTTAAAATAAATAAAAAACTTAATTTAATTTTTTTTTTTATAGATTAAATGGCGCCGACTGCTATGGTCTTATGGCCATTTCATATGTATATTTGTATGTTTACTGGGTTTTCAGTTATGTTTAAATGTATTTATACAGGTCTGTGTCCTTCAGAAAGCGAAGGAACTGTTGTACTTTGTGTTCATCTGCATTTATTATGTTTTCAATGTTACTGTCCAGTTTCAGCCTAGTTCTGACATTATTATACAATGGGCATTCTACAAAGATGTGCTCTAACGTTATATATTCATTACAGTGGTTACATTTCCTTCTGGCTGTTTTGCCCAGTAGATATAGGTGTGTTAGATTGGTGTGTCCTATTCTGATCCTAGCCGCAACAACTTCATCCCTTCTTGAGAGTTTGCCGGGTTTCCACGCTTTTATGTTTGTTTTACATTTTGCTAACCTTGTGTTTGATTGGTTCCATACAGCTTGTTATTCAGATATTGCTTTAGTTCTTAGGTATTGCTTGAGATCTTGTGGTGCGACTGTTAAGATGTCTTTATATTTTTTAGTAGCAGCTTCTCTTGCAGTTGCGTCTGCTCTTTTGTTTCCCTCTATATCTACATGTCCTGGAATCCAGATTATAATAATTTTTTAGGGATCTTTAATAAGCTGTGTATTTGTTCTTTGATCATGTTTGTTAGAGGGTCGCTTGTAGAGTTTTGTTCTCCTATTATTTCGATGGCGCTTAGGGAGTCACTGAAGATAATATATTTTGTATCATTATAGTGTCTACATAGAAGGAGCGCCTGCCAAATTGCGTACAGTTCAGCAGATAAACTACTGGTTATGTTGTTATGGGACCAATTGTGTTCTGTGCCCTCAATAGATAATCCACTACCAACTCCATCTTTTGTCTTTGACCCGTCGGTGTATATTTTTATGTGCTTTGGGTACTGGTTTATAACTGTATTAAACCGTTTGTGGTAAGTTGAAGCTAATGTATTTTTCTTTTTTAGTTTTTTTAAATCTAACATAATCTTTATTTCAGGTTCTAACCATGGTGGAGTCTCAGGTTGTGCAAGGTTTATTACTGTTGGTAGGTGTACGTCCATTTGTTTTACAGCCTCTAGAGCTCTTATAATAGTCGGTCTACTCACTGATCGCCTTTTCTCAAACTTTATTATCGTTTCCTTATCTTGTATTATTGGGTAATTTAGATGCTGTGGGGAGTGACAAAATTTTAGAAATATAGTTATATAATTGAAATTTTCTGCGTATTTTCAGTGATGTTGCGCCTGCATCCGCAAGGATTGACATTATGGGGCTCGTTCTAAACGCGTGTACCGTATCCAAAGGCCTTAGTACTGACATTCTTGCAGATGAGTACACAATGCTGCCATAATCAATAACTGAGAGTACACATGCATTATATAGCTGGAGGAGAACACGTCTGTCTGCTCCCCAGTTTATATTGCTTAAACATCTTATGAGGTTCAGCCTTTTGTTACATTTGGCCACCAAATTTGTAATATGCCGCTTGAAGTAAAGCTTCTTGTCAAAGGTGACACCCAGTACTTTTATATTGTCTGTTGAGGGAATTTCTTTTCCGTAAATATAGAGTCTAGGTTCAGTGTGTTCTGTTCGCAAACGGCAGAAGTGAATCATGGATGTTTTATCCTCAGCGAAGTTTAGGCCCATGGTCTCAGCTCGCGTCGTTATTTCGTCAATCGCTAGCTGAAGTTTTTGTTGCATGTTTTGGCTCGTGTCCTCTTTACAGAAAATGATTAGGTCGTCTACATATATACATTTATCCAGGGATGTGATTTCGGAAATAAGTTCATTGATACCGATAAAGAACAGTGCACAACTTAAAACTGACCCTTGTGGAACTCCGTTTTCCTGTATGTGTGCTTCAGACATAGAATTTCCTACCCTAACTGCATAAGTTCGCTGTGTTATAAAGTTAACTATTGTTTTGGGTAGTTTACCCCGTGGTCCCCATTCGTGTAATTTTTTGATTATGTGATATCTCCACATTAGTTCGTATGCTTTCCTTATATCAAAACTTACGGCAACCGTATGCGTTCTGCCTAGAAAACTCTTTAGTATGTAATCTTCTAGGTATACTAATTCGTCCGTTGTAGAGTGGTGTCTTCGAAATCCTGTTGGATATTTTGATATCAAGCTATTTTTTTCTAGATACTACACTAACCTTTCGTTTATCATCCTTTCAAATACTTTACTTAAGCAGCTGGTCAAAGATATGGGTCTGTAGTTCGCGGGATTAGTATGGTCTTTACCCGGTTTGGGTATAGAAACAATTATAGATTTTTGCCATTCTGTGGGTAGGTACCTTTACTATAGTTTTCATTATACATGTCTAGTAGTTCTTGTTTTTTAGTTGTCGGGAGATTTCTAAGCATGGCATTAACTACATTGTCTGGCCCTGGTGCAGTGTCTCTAGTATCTTTTAGTACCTTGTCTAATTCCCTTCTACTAAACTGTGTATTGTAGTTACAATCTTCATATGTGCTAAAATCTAGGGGAGTTTCATTTTGTCCCTTATTTAACTGGAATACCCTATTATAGTTTTCTGTACTGCTATTTGCTTGAAATTGCTTCGCCAATGCTTCGGCTATATTTTTGGGGTCTACAAGCTTTTTGTTGTTACAAATGAGTACTGGTGACGCTGTGTTAATATTTTTTCTTATTATTCTCTTAGCCTTTTCCCAGACCTCACATATATCCGTTGATGAGTTTATCTTGTTTACGCATTCTTCCCACGACTTCTTTTTTGCTATTAAAATGGTTCTGTGTACCTGTGCGCGTATTTTTTTTAAGTTTACTAAGTTTTCATTTGTTGGTTGTTTTTTAAAACGGTTAAACATTTTTCTTTTCTCTTTTACTGCACTGGCTATCTCTTGTGACCACCATGGTACACTTTTTCTTTTAATACACCCATTAGTTTGAGGTATTGCCTTAGTTGCCGCTGTTAATATTTGTTTAGTGAGTATCGTAACTTTATCCTCGAGATCTACATTTCTGTCAATTCTTTCAGTTTGGTTTAGGCTGTCTAAGTAGATGTCCCAGTTTGACTGTTTAATTAGCCATTTCTTTGGGATTATTTGGTTAGGTTGCTTTATCAGAAATGTGATAAAAATAGGACAGTGGTCACTACCTGTGCTTCCCAATTTAGGTTTAAGGCTAACGATGGGCATGCAATAGATAAATCTATAGCGGTAAAGTTACATGATTTCATGTTAAGATGTGTTGGTGTGTCCTTATTGAGAATAATCAATTGATTTTTATCTACAAATTCCTGTATCAATTTTCCCCTTGCATCTGTGGTATGTGAGCCCCATGTCAACGAATGGGCATTGAAATCACCTACAATAACAAACGGTTTAGGGAGTTGAAAAGCAATCTTTTCTAGGTCTTCTAGACTCCAGCACAAAGAGGGTAAGTAAATGTTACATATAGTAACTTCCATAGGGTATTTTATTTGGATGGCTATGGCTTGCAAGTGAGTATTGAGTTTCAGGTAATTGTGTGGTGTGTTACTTCTAATGTAGGTGCCACCCCACCACTTGCTCTGTCATTGTTATTGTAATTTTTATTATAAATTTTGTAACCCCGCAAATAAAATTTGCAAGAGCCTTTTAGATGGGTCTCTATCTAGTGTTCAGACCATTACAGTTCCATTGTATAATTCTCTCGTTTGTAGCCATTTGGTTGAAATATGATTATATTTGATACTAATTAGTGAAACTAATTGCTTTAAAGGTTTTAAGCGTTAAAATAATAAATAAATAAATGAGCAAATAAATTGTATGTAGGACAAACACAACTATTTACGAATAGGTTAATAAATAAATTTTGTAAAACAAATAAATATAGACAATATATATAAAATATCACAGTACGTTATCACAGTCGAGTACAGTGTTGTAAAATAAAAATCTATATAAAATAAATAGATAAAATATAAATAAAATAAATAGATATATAAATAAATAAATACTATATACAATTATTTAGGGACATAAACAAGACAAGAAATAATTTAACGTAACAAATAAATAAAATATCACAGATCAAGCTACAAGTAATAAATAAATAAAATATCACAGATCGAGTTACAGTGGGTTAGTAAAAGTTCTCGTCGTCAATGATAGACGAGGATACTTTTCTAGGCCTACCCCTTCCTTTCCTTTTGGGCGTTGTCTCTATTTGACTGCACTCAACAGTCGAAGAATCGTTTTCTGATAAAGAACGGCTTCCGATTGAATCTCGTTTCCTTTTGTCCACATTGGCAAACATGGTTTGTGGAGAAGGCGGGGGCATTAATAAAGTACCACTTACTATATTTTCATCGGGTTTTCCCAGTAACGGTTTAATAGCACCAACAATCATTGGCAGAAGTTCCTTTGCTAAACCATGTATATCAATTTTTGAATCAGGCACGGTGGGTTCCGACGATTCTGTTACTTTTGCATAACTTACTTCTGCAGTTGGTGTCGTAATTTACAACTTTTTTTTTGGCTTCTCCATATGATGTTTTCTTTAACCTTTATTTCTTGAATAGCCCTTTCTTGCTTAAGAGCCGGGCAATTTGTTGTTGCAGCAGTATGTGCCCCACCGCAATTAACACATACTAGTGGTTTTTCACACATGTTACCAATGTGTAGTTTTCCACAGGTATCCATCTGTTCTTCTGATTTACAATTCAATGAGAAGTGTCCTATCTTGTGGCACTTAAAACATTTAACAGGAGGCGGAATATATAATCGAACATTTGAGGAATAAAATGCCACTTTGATCGTCCTAGGCAATGTGGGAGTGTTAAACGTTAGTACATGACATGCAGTTTCCTGATATTCTCCATTTATGATTTAAGTCGTCGTACTCTAATAACACCTTGGACACTCAACTCACTGCTTATATCGTCAATAGTACAATTTAAGAGGTCGTGGCAAAACACTACACCCCTACAAGTATTCATTGTTTTATGTGAAACGACATCTACTTCAAATATATCTCATCTTTCACAACTTAACGCTTTTTTACTCTGTACACTTGCGACTGTTTGAATTACTATACCATCTCTAGTCTTTCTAACCATTTTTAAATTTCCAAACAAACCGTACAATGTTTTCTGTATAAGAAAAGGACTGGCCCTTTCAAAATTCAGTCCATCCTTCCTTTTAAACACCAGGAACCGGGGTGTTACCTCCTTCTCCAAGCTTTTAGAGGACTTATTAAGTGAGCCCTCAGCCACTTCCATGTTTAGCGAGTTGGCACCCAAATTAGCAGAAAATTCACAAGTAGCAGAGCCGGGATACTACAAGAGGGCATTTATACTGTGGGGGGCGCCTCTTCCCCTACAGGCGTTTCAACGCTAAGGACACCAGCCTTCCCCCTGGCCACCCTCAGGCATCCCCTCGCGCAATCCCATCAGCCCCTAAAACTGCCAAACGACCTTAGGACTGTTTAAAAACAATACAATTAATTTAATTTAAAAAATAAAATTATAAAACTAATAATTAAAACCAAAATTAACAAAATTTATTTATACATATATTAATATAAATATTTTATTGACTCCCTTAAATATATTCAAAATATAATCATAACAAAATCATTAATAAGCAATAAAAAATTAATTAATCTTTAATTTTTGAATTAATATTCCATTAATAACAAATTTAATTTCTAGTAACTCGTAGGTTCTTTTTTTTTTTTAATTATTTTCTTTATATAAATGATTTATTTTTTAAAGACCAATAGCAATAATTTTAAATTCTTAAGATAACGTTTCATGTATATAATAAACATTTATATATTAATTCTATTATATAGCTATATATATACATATAAATATTTAATGTATTAATTACAGTAAATATTAATAATAAATTAGAACAATCATATAATACGATGTTATAACGATTAAATAAAAATATAACTATTCATACTTCTTTTTTTTCAGGTTCATCGTGTAATAATATTTGTATACGATTAATAAACTAATATCTTCACTTTATTAGTTTAAATATTTTATTGACCCCCTCCAATATATATATATATATATATATATATATATATATTCAAAGTATAATCATACATAAATCATTAATAAGCAATAAAGATTGATTAATTTTTAAATTAATAATCCATTAATAACAAATTTAATTTCTAGCAACTCCTAGGTTTTTTTTTAATTATTTTCTTTATATAAATGATTTATTTGTTAAAGACCAATAGCAATAATTTTAAATTCTTAAGATAACATTTTATTTATATATTAAACATTTATATATTAATTCTATTATATATCTATGTATATAATATATATATATATATATATATATATATATATATATATATATATATATATATATATATATATATATTACAGTAAATATTAATAATAAATTAGAACAATCATATAATACGATGTTATAACTATTAAATAAATATATAACTATTCATTATTTCTTTTTGTTTCAAGTCATCGTGTAATAATATTTGTATACGATTAATAGACTAATATCTTCACTTTATTAATTTGTAGTTCCACTTTTATTGATTTATGTATAATCATATAAATTAATATAAAGTTAAATATATACATATATTCTGTACCTACCCATATTCACTCATGATTTTTTGCTCTTGAATTTAAAGTGAAAACTAAAATTAATTAACTAAAAAATTGAAAGTGGAGCAGGAACTGGATGAACTGTCTATCCCCCACAAAATTAATCTTGATCAGATACCATTATTTGCATGAGCAGTTTTAATTACTGCTATTCTACTTTTACTATCATTACCAGTTTTAGCTGGAGCAATTACTATACTTTTAACTGATCGAAATTTAAATTCATCATTTTTTGATCGTGCCGGAGGAGGTGGTTATTGTAACGTGATGGCCAATTATTGTATTAATATTAAAAGGGAAACATACCTTTTATTTCTAACTGGTTAACACATCTTATTTATGACACACACATACATACATATTTTACATTTTTATTAAATCATTCACTGTGTTATTGTTGCACGCGACTACTAATACCATTGTTATCGAGAGCAGCGGCGTAGCGGAAAAACAGTGGCGTATCTATATTCACAATATTCTCCCTCACTTATTGAAGGTCCTATCTATCCTAAAATGTAATCACTTAATTTCACTGGTTGCTTACTTTTTCTTTCAGAACGGCGTAATTCCGGAACTTGTATTCCAGTATCTGCGCTGGGAACATTTGGAGCTGGAACAACTGGAGTATCTGTTACTGGAATTGTTTGAAAATGTGCATCTTCTTCTTCTGGTGCATATCGAAAGGGTTCTGGTGTATCTTCTTGAAATTTAACCGATTTCAGTTTGCTTTTTTGAAGTTAGTTGATATGTCGTTTTAATTTGTAACCATCATCTAATTCTACTAGATAGTGCAATTTTCCGAATTTCTTGATTGCTGTGCCTGGTTTCTATATCACTTTATTGTTTTAAAAAAACTTCGCTAGTACTCTCTCCCCCTCTTGAAGTGAACGTACTGAAGGAGTTGTTGAGTTTGTGCTATTTTCGAAATATGGAGGTCTATTAACCTGGCACCCCCACCATGTCAAAAATTTTTGGGCGTCGTATAGAAATTACAGGCTTTTTATGGGCTTTCAAATTTTACCAATTAAATTTTTTGGGCTCTTTTCATTCCCGAGGAAAAGATATTTAAGTGTGGGGTGCTGATTTGCCGTTAAGCTAGCGCCAACTTTTTCCTGGGATACTTAAAATTTCCCGTTTGTCTCAGATTTATGGGCTTTTATGGGCTTTTCGAATATGCAACTCCCGATTTACTTGAATCAACCCTAACAAAGATATCAACCCTTAAAAATTAAAAGAACAAAAATATTTTTCAAAATAAATATTCTTGTCAGATAATTACGGGCTATTTATGGGCTCTTCGAGAATGCAACTCTTGGTTGCCCCGGATTAACCTCAATAACAGTATCAACCCTTAAAGAAAGAAAAGATTGAAATATTTTAAAAAATAAATATACAATTTATAATTTTCCCGAATATAATCCAATGGAACTAAGAATGTTTCAATACAGGTCCAGAATTTGTAGACCACAGAAACATAGAGTCTATACATAAATAATAATTTAATGATAATCTTTATGACCGTAAAACGTTTCCACTCTCGGTCACTGATTTGAAACGTCACCCAGGAGTAGTTTTGTGGATGAATGCGGCAGTTCAAAAATTAAGAGCAACGGACAGTGGACGAAAAACTAACCACAATTTTAAGACAATTTCCGTTAGGCATTGCTTCTTTTAGATAGCGGTTGATAACTAATTCATGGACAGTGTTTTTTACTGAGAATGTTACCCAGAAATCGCGGGCCACGGACATGAACCCATCAACAAGTAACTAATTTTATGATAAATTATGCGGCCATCAGACGTCATTACTCTTACAGAATGATTTAGAATTCATTTGGCTGCCATACTTCTTCAATTGGAAATGCAGTCGCAAAATCACCATTAAACTGATAAAAATTGCGATGATGATCTAATTAAAACGATCTAATATGTTTTCTACACAAAAAAGCCTAAAAAGTGGTCTAGACCATGTTTTGAAGTGATCATTTTTACGCAAACTTTTATTCAACCGTTTCTATTGACACAGCAACGATACGTCTTACTGATGCTTTATATACGATTGAAACAACAACGATTCAATTTTTACCTTCCAACCTACATGTACATATGTAGGTGTAGAAGGTAATGCAATCGACTTTTTTTTCACTATCGCTAAATCGACTTATTAGCTCATTTTATAACTTTTGACAAGATCGGCCATGATGTCTGGATGTCTATCTGAAATGGATTTTAGTCATTCTGACATAGATGACTGTTTGTTTTTACAGTGTTGCCTGTTTTCGTTATGAGCGTATGAAAGAAGTTGCATGGTTACCCTAAAAAAATTATAATTAAAATTATTTCACTTCTTATAATTTTTAAGTTAGCATCTAGATGTCTATTAAACTCTGTCTGTCCTGAAGTTTTAACCGTCTGTTTGACATAGATTATTGTTTTAGCATTTACAGTGTTGCATATTTACGTGATGAACTTATTATAAAGTTATTAAAATTATTACAGTTCTTTTAATTTCCATTTTGTAGGTGGGAAGGTCGTGTGGTGTTCCACACCAGATATTTTAAAGTGCAAACATTTTTTATATCTTCTATTATTGTATAATACGTGTTATAGAAAGAACATATTCATATACGCTTGAAACAACAACCATCCAATTTTTTAGATACAAACAATTTTTACTGCTCATTTTCCTTATATTTTTTTTCCCTTAATATACAAAAGAAGTTCGATGGCCGCCTCAGTTTTTGAACTCAATTTCTTTTCATGATTTTTATGATCATCGTATAGGACCCAGCTGCGATCACGTCTATACGATATCGCCGTGTAGTGACCAACGTCGTCCACTCCTGCAGAGCTTCTGCGAGTTGTGATTGGTGGTTTGAACTGTACGGTACCAACTAATTGATGCGGTTTACGAGAGAACGACAGATTCAACTTAAAAAGCCTGTAAGAATATTTATTTTAAAAAATATTGTTTTTTTAATTTTTAAGGGTTGATATCTTTGTTAGGGTTGATCCAAGTAAATCGGGAGTTGCATATTGGAAAAGCCCATAAAAAGCCCATAAATCTGAGACAAACGAGAAATTTTTAAGTATCCCAGGAAAAAAGTTGGCGCTAGCTTAACGGCAAATCAGCACCCCCACACTTAAATATCGATTTCCTCGGGAATGAAAAGAGCCCAAAAAATTTAATTGACAAAATTTGAAAGCCCATAAAAAGCCTGTAATTTCTATACGAAGTCCAAAAATTTTTGACATGGTGGGGGTGCCAGGTTAATAGACCTGAAATATGGTCGAATTGAGTCTAATCGAATTCGAATTTTCCTGTGAAGGTAATTTTCGGCTGGTGATTTCCCATCTATGAGCGGTGTTGCTCTGTAACGTAATAAAATTGTCTGCAATTTTACGGATAGAGGTAATTTCTCGTTTTCCATTGCTTCTAAACGTCGTTTTAAGGTTTGGACATTTCGTTCTGCTAAACCATTTGTTGCAGGGTGACCAGGAGCTATGAACTTTTGCCTGATACCATTATCATGGCAGTAGTTATTGAACTGTTGGCTGGTGAAAACGCTTGCATTGTCTGAAACGATTTGTTTCGGATATCCATGAGTCGAAAATATTCCATTTAAGTGTTGAATCGAATTGGAACTATTTGGACTTTCGTTTAACACGCGAATTTCTGCCCATTTTGACTTTGCGTCCACAACCACTAGAAAATGTTGGTTGCCTATGGGACCTGCATAATCGATATGTATTCTTTCCCAATTTTCGTCAGGTATTTCCCAGTGATGAAGTGGTGCCTTGGATACACTATGTTTAATTTTTACACACTCTGAACATGATTTTACATATGTTTCAATGTCTTTGTCGATACCTTTCCAGAAGCAATATCTTCGGCTAAGTTGTTTCATTTTTGTAACCCCTAAAGGGGTCACGTGTAGTTCTTGGAGTATTAAATCTTGCATTGCTTTTGGAATTACAACCCGTTGATCTCGAAATAGTATTCCCTGGTCGATTGTAAATGGTGAGTCTATTGAGGTCGAATGTAATTCTTGAATAAGCTCTTGTAGCTCTCGATCTTTTGCAGTTTCGTTTCTAATACGATCAGAATTTATGGTGTCAGTCGAAATTTCAAAAATTGTCATTTCGTATACCTCGTGCATTTCTTCATTTTGCCACGCGTCAAATGAATTATTTGATTTTATTGGTGCTCTTGAAAGGCAATCTGCGTTTTTATTTTCAACGCCCCGTTTAACTTGAATATTGAAGTCGAAACTGGATAGAAATGAAGCGTATCGAATTAGCCTTGCTGAAGTGGTTTTTGACGTTTTCGCTTTAGGATGAAAAATCCGCGCTAAAGGTAGGTTATCCGTAATTAACTTAAATTTTCTTCCAATTAAATATTGTTGAAAATATGCCATACCAAACACAATGGCAAGAGCTTCTCGATCTAGTTGCGAGCAGTCTTTCTCTGCTTGTATCAGTGCGCGTGATGCAAATGCAATTGGTTTTTCCAAATCATTATCTTCTACATGTGATAATACTGCAGCGATACCAAAAGGACTAGCGTCTGTTGAAAGAATTACCGGAAGTGCTGGATCGAATGGAACGATAACGTGGTCACTAACAATTTCGGCTTTTAATTTTAAAAACGCCGACTCGCATTCTGAAGACCAAAAGAAATTTTCGTTCTTCATTAGGAATTTTCGGAGGGGTGCTGTTACGGTGGATAAGTCCGGAAGCAATCTGGAGTAATAAGTGATCATACCTAGAAATGTTCGAACTTCAGCTACATTTTTAGGCCTTGGCATGTTCTTAATGCCATTCGTTTTCTTTGGATCTTTCGAAATTTGGTTGAATCTGACTACATACCCTAGGTAGTCAACTTCCTCCTTGAAAAAAGAGCATTTATTTTCATTGAGATGCAAATCGTTTTCTTCAAGTGTTTGAAGACATCGGAACATTCGTCATATGTCGACCCGTGTACTAAGATGTCATCGAAGTATGCTATCGTTTTCGTGAGGCCTTGCAATATTTGGTCTATCACCCTGTGGAACTCTGCTGGAGCAGTTTTTATACCAAAAATTAAACGATTCATCTTGTATGTCCCTCGATGTGTCGAAATTGTATGGATTGAACTACTAGCATCATCTACTTTTAATTGTAGGTACGCTTTGAACAAATCTAATCTACAGAAAAATCTTGAATTCCGTAGGTTGTTCAAAACGGTGTCAATTCGCTTTATTGGATAGTTTACATTGACTAAGCAGTCATTTACTGCGACTTTGTAGTCAACGCACAGTCGTACCTTTTCATCCGGTTTGGGTACTACAACTAGAGGTAAACCCCAATCACTTGTAGCACATTTTGAAATTATACCTTGTTCTTCGAGTAAATTTAACTCGTGTTCAACTTTTTCTTGAAGCGCATAGGGTGTTTCTTTCCGGGACGTAAACTGGTTTTGAATTTTCTCGAAGTTGTAACGAAATTGTAACATTTGGAACCAATCCGATTCTTTGTTCAAAAATTCGGAAAAACTGGCTGCGAATATCATTCATATTTGCAATTTTGTTAATAGGGAGGGTTACGTTTTCCTGAGAACTTCTGGTATCTAGTTCTTCTAATTTGATTTGTAAATGACGAATCCACACTCTGCCTAAAAGTGGATGCAAGTCGTCTGGAACTATGTACATATCTTCGGTTGACTCGAACGTTTACGGTAATTTTTCCATAAGGGCGGAAGATTTGATAAGTGTAAGCACGGAATAGGACATTAGAATTGTCGAGTTTACGTTTTATACGTAATTTGTCGTATAAATATTTCGGAATTAATGTAAATCCCGCACCTGAATCTACTTCAAACGTTACGTCACGTCCTTCTATCGAAATATTGATAAAATATTTTCGCGCATCTTGATTTTGTTCGCTTTTACTTTTGAAAACGTCAATAATTTGATTAGTTTCATTAGTACCTGTTATTCGGTTAACACTGTAATGAACATTGTTTGTACTTTCCCGGTTTGAACTGTTTTTATTTTGGAGAAGCGTCATTACGCATACTTTTGCAACATGTCCGGATTTATTACGTCTGCATTTAAAATTGTCGCGATTTGAACGGCATTCACTTGCGCGACGATTATCACGACCGCACCTGAAGCATAGATTTTCTATACCAAGCTCACGATAATCAATTTTCCCTCGTCTATTTGAATTACCACGACTTTCTCTTTGATTTCGATTTGAATTAGAATTGCGATTTTGAAAATAATTTGATTGACTTCGTGAACGCTGTTGCTTTGAGTTCGAATTACGCCTGGATGGTTTTTGGTTCGTAACAGTGTACGTATCAATTTGCGTTGAATGAATAGAATCTGTATGTGTATCCATTTTGGTTATCGTCTTGCTATAGGCACGTGCTGCTTCCAATGCAATAGCTTTTTGCACAATTTCATTGAAATCTGTAATTTTGGACTGGAGTAGTTGCTCTGTTATCCAACTGTCTTTAAGACCACGTATGAATTGAGCACATAGAAAAATATCGGCAATAGAAATATTTTCGTTGCATTTACACGAGTATGGAGATTTGCATGCACTTATATTTCTTTGAAGAGCGGTTACATATTCTGCAATTGTTTGCTTAGTGGATTGAATTTCGGATAAAAATAAATGTTGCGCGGCGAGCATGTTACGTTCCGGTGAGAGATGTTTTTGTAATATTACGATTAATTGATCGTATTCTACAGGTTTTTGTGGAGCTACCAAAGCGGCTAGCGTATTGTAATTCGAACTTCCAATTGATGTAACAAGCATTTGTGCTGCTTTTTTCTTATCCGCGTACAATTCTTTCATTTTTAAATAATTTTCGAACCTTTCTATGTACAGACGGAAATCTTCCTGCTTTGAATTGAATGCTTCGAAGGGTGGAATGTTTGCCACATTGATAACAGGAGTTGAAGCCGTAGCTTGCGGCTGTTGCATTATTTCTTTTATTGTTTGTATGAATTGAGCAAATTGTGTGGGATCCATTTCTCCTTTACGTATTGAATAGTTGAAAAATTTATGTTGAAAATAGAATAAACGTGGTTTCTTAACCTTTCTTTTTGTTTTTCCTCGTCGCCAATTTTGTTGTAACGTGATGGCCAATTATTGTATTAATATTAAAAGGGAAACATACCTTTTATTTCTAACTGATTAACACATCTAATTTATGACACACACATACATACATATTTTACATTTTTATTAAATCATTCACTGTGTTATTGTTGCACGCGATTACTAATACCATTGTTATCGAGGGCAGCGGCGTAGCGGAAAAACAGTGGCGTATCTATATTCACAATAGTGGTCCTGTACTATATCAACATTTAGTTAGATTTTTTGGTCATCCAGAAGTATATATTTTAATTTTACCGGGATTTGGGATAATTTCACATATTGAAACCTTTGAAACTATTGGAATAATTTATGCTATGTTAGCAATTGTATTATTAGGATTTGTAGTTTGAGCTCATCATATATTTACTATTGGAATGAATGTAATGAAGGTATGGCAATAAAAATTAATGTTAAAGCAGGAGAAATAGTTCAAATTAATTCAAGTTTGACCTTCTAATAAATATCGATTTAGAAATTTATTTGTTAAAATTGAAATTATAATATAAGATACAATTGTAACAATAATTGCTAAAATTATTAATGTGTGGTCATGAAAAAAAAATTAATTGTTCTATTACAGGGGACATTCTATCTTGTGAATTAAAATTTAATCAAGTAGCTATTTCTTATAGATCTTAAATCTATTGCACTAATCTGCCACATTATAAATTAGCTAATAAAGGTAATTCTGAATAAGTGTGCTCAGTTGGAGGAGTTAATTGGATTCATTCAACTGAACTGGATAATTGCGTAGATATTAAGACTTTTTATTTTATGAAAATCTTTCCCATAAAATAGTAATAAATAATAAAATTCCTATTCTTCTAATCCAATTGAGGAAACTATATTTCATAAAAGATAAGCATCTGGGTAGTCAGAGTATCGTCGATGACTTTCGTTGTTGAGTTTAGTGGGCAACCTGTTTTTTTTAGAAGTCAACATGATGCTATTGTGGATTGATCGTGTAACACTCTCAGACATTTTGACATTTCAGAAGTTATTTCAACTTTATCATATTGGTTATGGTACCATTTTTAATCAAATAAAAAATTTAGATTGTGGTAAATGCGATTTATCAGACTCAAATGAGTCCGATAAGACGACAATTACTTATTAGGATTAAATAAAGTAAATATCACCTAAGTGATTCCATAATTGCGCACTAAAGCTGTTTTTACCAAAAGTTCAGTATCCATTTCTGTCGTACTAACGTAGGCTTTTAAAGCCACAAATCTATCGGTGATTTAAGAAACGTGCAGATGTTCAAACAAGTAAAATTTGATTCAATTTTTAACAGAGGTATGATTATTTCATTATTTGTAAAATTAAGGTTATTAAACACCTAGAAAATTTTGTTGACGTTGTGTAATTCCTCAAATAACAAATTTAAATAATATATTGCAGTATTGGAGCTTATTTCATACTAAGATTTAGATTCGGTTAGATTTATATACAAACAATATCGTACTCGTTCAGGATAAGGTTTTTAAATCAATAACGACACTTTATTTTGTTAAAAACTAAACCAATTTAACAGAAAGAAGTTCATTCACGCGTAATCATTAGGGTTTGTTCAAGCAAATTATCTTTTATAATCACTGTGTACTCTTTACATCACAATGTAGATAAGTTCGTGTGATTAAGTAAAATTTTATTAACAGCTTGTAGTGTCTCAAGTACCATATCTTAAAAGTATAATTTGAACTTATTCGCAGTAATGCAAGTTTAAGAAAAAAAAAAAGGATAGATAAGGGATGCATCTTGACTTTACTGACAATAATGCTACTCTTACTTAAATTAATTGCTTGCCTTAAGTTGACTTTCCTATCAATAATTAAACATTAGAATTTATTTACAAGTCTGATATTTAATTTACTCAAGCTCAAACTGATACAGTCCGCGCGGTCAAAGAATGCCTGAACGTTGGATGCGCATTCGTCCAACTTCAAGTCTCTTAAGCGCGGCATGTCAGTGGCGTCGCCACCAAAAGCGCGTTCCGTTTATTATCATATATTACACTAATTAATTATTTATTTCTGTTATTAATTTACATACGTACTTGTTAACTTAACTTTATTACAATTATTGCAACAAAACGACAGTGAATCATTTTGGATCCTATGTGAATTTTAAAGCTCATAATACTCAAATTTATTAGACAAATATGTATAAACAACAAATACTTTCACAATACATAGTAAAATAAATAAGTAGTTTTGCGGCGCATGTAATGCTAATGGCATTTGCTTAAATTCTCATTAAAGAAATCCTAATAGTTGACATTCCTTAGTATCATTAACAACAGATAAGCAAATATTCAAAAATGTTTTTATTAGTTCGTTTTCAACTGTGATTTAAAAGCGAGTGTAGAAATATGAGTTCTACATTGGGAAAAAGTGGCCAAGTAATAAGTGGTCAAACGCGTGAGGTGATATATAATGTGTACAGTTATTTGAAAAACTTACACCCCACATATACCTTGAAACAATTAAAAGAAACCGTGTCTGAAGCAACAAAAGTGTCTGTTAGATCAGTGGCAAATATTATTGTTATCGCCGTTTGAGTAACTTTTCCCCAAAGTGTATGGAAATATAAAAATTGATTACTTAAGAAATATCATAATTTTTTTATAATTTTTGAATAATACTCTTAAAATACAGCCTATTGTGTTTCTATAATTAAAAATCGAACTTATACTTTTTTGATTTTCATAAACGATTAAACTGTTGTGTTCATTTGTAATTCAAATATAAAATTTATTACTTGTCAACAGGGTTATTTTTTTATTTTATAAATGTTTAAACTATTACTGTTCATATGCAATTCAAATAAATAAAATATTTTAAAATTTCTTGTGGTTTGGTGACGAATAATTGAAAACGCGATACCGACGCCACTGGCGATGCTTTCAGTCGCTATTGCGTTAACGAGTGCGGCCGAATGCACGAACATCCATGCGCGACACGAGGCATTCTTTGGCCGCGCGGACTGTAAAAAAAATTGACCGTCTAGTGGTTAGCTACGACGTGTTATGTGAATGAGACAGGATTGAATGAGGTTAAGTGTTGCATCATGTGGGGCAGGTAAACAATGAAACTACTCAAGTTAGAATTAACGACCTTTGCACAATGATGGTTCAACTCGTTAATTTACTAAGTTTGGAAAGAACCACCAAGAAAACTCAATTTATTAATAAATAAGTAATTGCACAAGTACATTATTAAATCAAAGAACAAAAAACAAAGAAAGGGTTATCTAACAAAACACCATTAGATCAGGTTAAAGTGCGTAAAAAATTATAAGATTAAGGAACAAAAAAATATAAAAAGCAGTTTAGCTACACATAAACACAAACAAAAAATAAACGGTGAAATCAAACCCACAATTGTGTCATAAATAAATAAGAATAAAAATTGTATTACCAAACATGTGGCCCTATACAACCAATCATGCCGATCATTAAATAAATACGAGGGTCGTTTTTAAAGTAAGAAAAGATTGCGCATCGCGACTGGGCAGGCTATCACGTGACGTCCGTTCAAGGTTAGTCACACTTGGTCAGTCGCCCTCTACGCCACCATTACGTTTCATCTCTCTGCTGGTGTTGGTTGTGTGGTTATACTGCTTTGTTTGCTACCATGTTGATCAATAATCCCGCCGATTGTGAAATGCGCTCTGTTATTCGGTTTTAAACGAAACAAAGGCCCTCCTTCTGAAATTCATCGGTAGCTTGTTGAATTTTATGGTGAAGGTGTAATAAATGACGTAAATGTGCATAAACGGTTTAGGATTTTTACTGAAGGAAGAACTAATGTTCATTATGAAGAACGATCTGGCCGGCCTGCTGTGATGAATGAAGATTTGATACAAAAGGTTGATGAGGAAATTCGCCAAAACAGGCACTTCACTATTAACGAACTTCATCAGAAATTTCCACAAGTTTCAAGGTAGAGTTCTTTGATGAGGGGATTCAAAAACTGGTGCCACGACTTAACAAATGTATAGATATTAAGGGTGACTATGTTGAAAAGAAAAAAAAAGTACTATTTTAGTTTCTGATACAATTTACGTTCCTAAATAAAGTTTCTCTTACTCCACTACAAAACGGTTCGTACTTAAAAAACGATCCTCGTAAGAAAATAGTAAGGCAGGTTAAGGTACATATAAAATACGACAAATTAAACAGGTAACAATAAGGTAACTGCAATACAGTTTCACTGCACTTAGACAAGAACAAAACAATAGGCAAGGAATTTACACATGCACAATTGTATAGAGAATAATAAAAGCACAAAATACATACTCACAATTACAATAAATTACATATATAAAAAATTAGTTCATAGACAAACAATTCGAAATAAGCCAACTGAATCAAAGACACCTAAAAAAACTCATTAAAACAAAGCCTTGCAAGGGTAAGGTGCAAATAAATCATAACAAAGTGGCCAATAACCTACCCGGAAGTTTGAATAACTGCGTTAGAAAATACAGCATCCCTTTCCCAGCTTACAAATTAATCTATACAAAACAATAAGAACGCGTTCGTTTAATAGTAAAGATAGAATTTAAGGTGTTTTTAATGTCATCTGGACCCGTTGTTTGTAAACCTCGGTCTTGTTTATAACGAATTAACGGAAGTCTATCGTGTCACGCTTGTTCACGCATTATTTCCTCTAAACAAATATTAATAAACAGTCAACAATGCGAAATCATACTAACAATGAGGAGGGGCACGGTACTGTCTGACCCGGACTACTGTTATTTTAACAGATTTCAACTTAATGAGCCTGAATGCGTAATTAAATACATACTTCTGCAAAGCAATGATTGATTTTTAATAGGTTACATAGGCTTGTTGAATTGTTTGCTGCGAGCTTAATTTATATTAAAATACCTACTTACGTTTGAATATAATCCTGTAATTAATCACTTATCCATCAATATTTAATGGGTTAAGATACGCGGTTTAAGCCCAAAACGATAATGATTATTTATAGATATATGGTTTACACGCCCGCTTATTAAAATCCGAATAGTTAACGATACGTTTATTTACATGACCACTTTAATTTTTTGAAAAACTTACATTAAAAACAACACAGAAAAGCGGTTTTAGTTTTACGAAAATGTACACGCTAAAATATTTATAAACAGAACAGTTTACAATGAGGGTTTGTAATTAAACAATCACATCGATCCGACCTGAATCGAACTCTAAATACAACTGCCGTTTTTACTTCCCAAATCCGCCCCCGTTTTTAAAAGTTATAAAAAAAACAAGAAATATTACGTGGGAATATTTCCACATTTATTACTAAAAGAAGAACTAATTTTTAAAATATGCACTCGTACGTAACAAACCCTACATCTTGGCCTCGAATTTCAAAGTCCCAAACAAAGACTTCTTTGATCTGCGGTATGTTGCGACGTAATTAATTATTAAACTAGTGACGTTTTTACACCAAGAATGTGCGTATATAAATTTTCAACGATTCGTCACGCTCCTTCGGTCCAGGCAGTTTCGAGCGGACGCTCCAACATATGTTTATCGTTTTCTTTTCAATCGTTAGTTACATATATTGAAATATTTCTTACATAAAATATTTAAAATAAAATATCCCGAAAAACATTATCAAATTACGTCTTATTACCAACATATTAAAACCCATTAACTATCTTTTCTATCTCGGTAACAATTGCGATCTGAAAATGTTTATTACAATACTGAATGTTCAAAACCGCTTTAAAAGGACCAAGCAGTGCCTTTTAAATATGTTCATCAAGATAGTAAAAGCGCAAAATAAACAATAATGGCGGCTGGGTGCTACGAACAGAAATTCGTTTTGGTGGAAACAGAGGAATGCTTGTAGTTTGTTGTACTTGACATTACCAAAGCAAACCTTTCGTATGCCCTTGAATCTAAATGAAACAATCGTTAAAATTACATCTTCTACGGATTTCATATGCTATTTTTTTATGAAATAGGAAAGTGTATTAAGTATTTTTGAAGTGATGCTGAATGATAGTAATTGCATAATTTAAGTGGCATGTGTAATTTGCAAAACAGCTCTGCAGAACCCAAATTTTTCCAGAATCGATATGAACATTAAACAAAATCTGAATAAGGGTGGAATATAAGGGTCCACGTTGTTTTGGAGCTAGAATATGTTATAATACATGTAATGTAGTACATATGTGCAATTTCAAAGAATTTTAATAGTGGTTCTGTAACACTTGATTAAGTTAGGGGTAGAATATAAGGGTTGTGGGATAGCTGCTCTCATTTTGAAGTTAGAATAAATTGTATTTGGGTAGGTTAGCGAATGTATCCAATTTCAAGCACTTTTGTTTAATTTAGTATGGATTCAGGAAAAAATTGTAGAACCATTCTGCAAATTATGATCGGCCTAATTGAAGCAGGTATGATCAATAACAATTATTAGTTTTTCTGAAACTGCTTCGGTTTAAGATTCTTTACGTTCAATTTCTCTTAAGGTAATAGGGTATGAGTTTTTTAGGAATAATGAATTTATGGTAGTGAAAGAAAATGTCTTATTTATGAATACTGATAGTTAAACGCAATCTGCGTGCATAAACTTTATGAAATCACACTCATAGATAAATCACAAATATTGTCTAATATTCCTATAACAAATTGCTGTACTACTAACGGTACAAATGATTACACCCGACATCGTGTAACAACCAATGATCCATGCTTGAAATACACCATGATGTAGGTACGCCATAACTAGACCATATTAAATATCGCTCAAAGACAGCTGACAGTTAAACGTCAATATCTGTGATTTGAACCTCTAGTGTGTATGTCAATACACAAATTATCATATGCTATAAAGTAAGAAGTAGGTTAACATTAATTGTTTCCACGTATAAATGATATTAACTATTACATAACACATAAATAATAAAAATGAAGTAATGAAGACTAGATAAAACGTGCGCAAGCAAACTACTTATTAAAAATTACCTTTAGATTGTTTTGGAACATACATAAGCTGTTCAGTAATCCGATCTCCAGCCCCTTCAGAATAAAGCAAATTAAAATTTTCATTTGAAACATTTGGAAATGTCCGTCCTTTGGAAAAATACCAAGGTAGTGCTTCTTTAGATTGTTTGGGAGTGTACACAAGCTGTTGTATAATGCGATCTTCAGTACCTTCTGAATTTAGTAAATTAAGATTTTCGTTTGAAACGTTTGGAAATACATTTTTCGTCAAAAAATGCCATGGTAAAGCTTCTCCCTGTTTTTCATCCTTCAAAGCAGTGTTTATCGTGTATATTAAAATAAACGTAAAACTTCCACTGAGAATTATTAAAAAAAACGATTTACGCAAATTGAGGAACATCCTAATTTTTAACAATCACTATGTTTTATCATTTTCTATGATTAATAATAATACCTATTAATAGATTTAACTGTAAAGTCAAAGCGCAATTTTGTAATATAATTTGATCGTACCTTCTAAATATGTAAGTAGATATTATATTGTATGCACTTCATAAAAAATAAATCTACACTGCATGTTTGTTTTCAGGTTTGAATTACCAAAAAATTGAATTGAACAAACTGTACCAGCGTTATCTTATAATACTTACTTACAAAAACATGTTAATTAAACATTAAGGTAGCTATTCTTACTTACATAGCTACAGTTTTACAATTTCATAACGTTGATTCTATTGAAGATTATAATTTTTTAATTCCTTACCAGCAGTTTTTGGAATATTTAAACATTTAAGGAATTTACTGATAGTATTTTTCAATTTCGGTGCTACGTAACGAGTGATCAATCTCAAGTGTATACCACGTGATCAAAATATTTAAGTTGGTACCACTGATTGGTTGGTAAGAAGCTGTACTGCTCTAGCTACCCTAGAGCATGGTTCGGTCATTAACTTATACATATTATAAAATATTATCTTAATTTAAATAATAACTATTTTGTATTTGATTAGACTGCATCCCTATAAAATACAACAAAATAAATAAAATATTATTTAATGATTGGATTACATCATTACAAAATAATGAATCTTAAGTATTTAAATGTTATAATTTCATTATAATTAAATCAAATTTACAGTACATGTTTATGGAATGACAATGTCTTTTACAAATTTTTTTAACTCCTTAGGTACACATTAGTTATCACACTTTGCTTTACAGCATATGTTCAAAATGACCGCTATTAAATTGGAAACATAAGTTCACCCTACGTTGCATATTCGCAAATACATTTTGTAACATTTCGGCACCAAGAAAATACAAAAGTGAAAAACGAAGGTATAATATGACATAAACTGACATAAACTAAAACGACTAAAACCACACTAAAAATCCAAAGCAGCCAACTGCAAAACACAACAATATTAACAACTAGGGATTTTTGTCATACCACTACAGTACACTTGAGATTGATCACGTTGTAGAAGCTTGTGCAACTGTTTTTATTACAAAGTGTTATTCATAGATAAAAAAGAAAACTGTTATTCATGAAACATTTTGTGACATCGAAAATTACAACTTGCACAGTAGTTGGCAGTATTTGCTGTCCTAATGAAAATTTTAGATTATATGTTAGTAATATTTTACATACGGATTTCTACAATGTTGCCAACCAATGAAATCGAAGCGGCTAGTATTTTAAACCTACACAAACAAAATTAAATTTAAGCTCCGTCATAGACAAAATAGTATGAAATACGCATGCTACACGCTTAGCCACTCGTGCCACAAGATACTTATATTACGATGACGTACCATGTAACATTTGTTATTTCATACTATGGCCTTAAGAGAATATCAACAATATTAATACTGTTATAAGTTCTTATAAATAACTACATCGAATAAATTAGAGTTGTCAAATGTATAACTTTCTTAAAGCTATCCCAACACCTGGCGACCGGAATGGCGACTTTAGAAACTTTGCACAATCGAAGACTGAAACCTAGAAAATTTTTTGAAGCGCAAGCTGAAATTGTACGAGATGATTTGGAACAAGGACGACCAGTTAACGTTTCCCTTGCAACGCTGAAAGATAGGTTTAATTCTTTGGATGAGTTGGACAAAAGGATTGAGCTTACTCAAGAAGCCCAAACCGGGTGGGTGGGTTGGTGGGTGGGTGGGTTGTGTGGATGGGTGGGTGGGAGGGAGGGTGGGTGGGTGGTTGGTTGGTTGGGTGTGGGTGGGGGGGGTGGCGTGCGTGCATGCGTGCGTGCGTGCGTGGGTGTGTGTGTGTGTGGGTGTGTGTGTGTGAGTTAATGTTTGTGTGTGTGTGTGTGTGTGTGTGTGTGTGTGTGTGTTGTGTGCGTAAGCGCGTTTACGCGTATGTGCGTGAATGCGCAAGTGCGTTGTGTGTGTGTGTGTGTGTGTGTGTGTGTGTGTGTGAGCCTGCAAGCGTACACGTGTGATGATGTATCTTAGTATCCACGATAACTCTACAACCAGAACACGTACGTACTTAAAATATCGCATTTCATTTTTTCCACAGCTGATTAGATTTTGTGAGAAATCTAGCGGCGGTAGGGAGGTTTATTAAACAACTGCATATTTGAAAGATACCAAAATATCTACATATAGATTTTAAACGTGTCGATTGATTATGATCCGCGCAATTTTTGATACGACGCGTACTTTAGGGGCGTAATATAATGTACAATTTAAGTGTCTGTTTTCAACTTTATATATCTATCTATCTATCTTTATATATCTATCGCGCTAATTTTCTATTTTTTATCGCTGATCTTGTTGCTTATATTAAAAGCATTTCTTAAATACTCGAACTCCTTTTGGAAACAAGTGTGCAGTTCTTAGGTATCTCATTCCACATTACATTTTGTTGATAATTTATTTTCAATAAATACATTATTATTGATATAGTACAAGCGTTTCACATAATGGTTTTTTTAATTGAATTGGTAATTAATGTTAGAGTGGATATAAGATCTTGAGATTTAAATATACTTTTTTTTATGCAATCTGTTTTATACAAAAATGTGTTTTAATACCTAACCTTAGATTTTTGCTTCGTCAACAATTTGTATAATCTGTCATTCTAATTGCAATCAACATGCAGTTTGATTTCCTGGATGCATGCTAGTTGTCAAAAAGCAATACCGTAAAGTGAGGTGAATCGTAATTTAAAGGTGAATAGAAACGAAAATGACTACTAAAAAAAATTTTTTTTTGTGCTCTCAATTTGCAACTTAAACGCATGGAGTCGGGTTCATAGACACTACTGGTATATAGCGAGATATACGCAAATATGGTTTTGAATTTGACACGCGGCGACGTGGATATTAATCCAGTCAGCTGTTGTCAACGTGTAGTTTTTTCAACCGGCAAAATTTTAGTTTGTGCAATACGAGAAAAACAGTTGAGAGCTTTCAATTTTCCTCCAAATATGCCTATTTATTAATTAATTTATATTGAGATTTGCCATATGAATTTTCATTTTTTTACAATACTTATTATTCAGTTTAACCTCACGTTTTTGTTGGATATGGGGTGAATAGAAACACCTGTTTCTATTCACTCTATTGTTTCTATTCACCTTAACTTAATATGTTTTTTGTTTTAGGGCTATGCCACGTGTATATAAGCATAATCCACGTTGCAAAACTTATCAAAAACATACTATTGAAGAAATTCAAGCCGCCCTGAATGACATAAGACTAGGCATGCCCTACAGAGATGCAAGCAATAAACACAAAATTCATTATTCATTTCATGAAGCGTCATAAAGATTCATTACGGACGAGAATGTGCCAAAATATCAAGAGGTCACGTGCGGAAGTTTCACCTGATGTTATAATGATTATTTTTACCATTTGGAAGAGTTGAGAGATGTTCCTCCAAGCCATATATATATATATATATATATATATATATATATATACTACGACGAGACAAACATATCGGACAATCCAGGTCGTAAAAAGGTTATTTCAAAACGTGGCTGTTATCCAGAAAGGGTTTGTAATTTTTCAAAAGCTTGCACCTCTGTAATGTTCGCTGCCAATGCGGAAGGGACTCTACTTCCTCCTTATGTAGTATATAAAGCTCATAACCTCTACGAATCCTGGACAACTGGAGGCATAAAACGTGCTCGATACAACAGGAGTTCCAGTGGATGGTTCGACAACACGTCGTTTAGTGACTGGTTAGAGAATCTGGCAATATCTGTGTTGAAAAAATTACCAGGAAAAAAATATTTGATTGGAGATCACCTATCCAGCCACTTCTCTGCAAATACAGTGAGAGTTTGTGAAGAACACAACATTTCATTCATTTTTTTGCCAGCTAATTCGACTCATCTCACACAACCCGTCGACGTGGCTTTTTTTTAGACCATTGAAGGGAGCGTGACGGAAGATTCTTGAGAAATGGAAAATGAACGAGGGAAGAAAGTCGTCCAGTATCCCTAAAGACAGATTTCCTCACTTTCTAAAAGAACTTTACAAGAGCTTGGAGAAAAATAGTAAGACAGGTTTCCGAAAATGCGGGATTTTTCCTCCCAATCGAGAGGAAGTTTTGAAACAAGTTCCCAATTATGCAGGAAATAAGGGAGATGAAGAGGCAGCAAACCATGTCAACGAAGCGGTCGTTGATCTATTGAAAAAAATTCAGGTATCCTGGCCAACCATCACAAAGAATAAGAAGAAAGAAAGTGCATGTACCAGCAGCCAGCAGGTAAAAGTATTGCAGGGGCTGATTTTCATAGTGAATAAAAATGACAAGAATGAATGCAGTGACAATAATTAAGGTTCTGATGACGAAACCTTCCGAACAATTTTTGAGTCTGAAAACGAAAACGATAAAGAAGAATCAGCAGCCTCTGATGAAGAGATGAATTTATCCCTGGCACAACTTCAAAATCGCCTAAAACACGCTGAAAAGGAGAGTAGATGTTTTACTTCATATGAAAAAAAAAAAACTTTTGAACATGTCTATCCAATCGCAAAAGATTCTATAAAAGAATCTGATTGGCGTGTCGTTGCTGTTCGTGCTGAACATGGTAAAATGAAGAAGTTTAACTATTTTATTGAAAAAGTTTCAAGTTTTAAAAAAATGATGAATAATTTGAAGGAAATTTTTTACGGTATCGCGCAACTAAACAGTTCCAAGATTATGTATACAATTTTCCGATCGTCACCGGTCTGTGAATTTCAATATGATCAAGTCGTTGCACAAGTCTTTCCAGTTACGGATACGGAAAATGCGTCTAGCTCTAGAAGAAAATGTCTTCGTTTCTTAGTTAATCAAAGCTTCCTTGATTAAGTTCTATCATAATTTTTTCATCAAAGTGTTCAGTTGAAAACCAAAGAATGTTTATTTAAGTTTATTTCTATCATAGAGTGTTTAAAACCAGAAAATACGTTTTGAGTTTGTATTCATATCCCAAAAAGAATTCTTTTAGGTTCTAGAAGGAACTATGCTTAATAAACGTTTTTCCAAACTTGATTTGTCTTTTTTCCGTCATAATATTATACGTTATCATTGAAAATAATATTTTAAAAAGGCGCGGGTGTTTCTATTCGCCCTACACTCGGGTTATTGCCCAACAACATGAAAATTAAATGGCTGTTTCGATTCACCCCAGGTATCAGGTGAATAGAAAATGACATATATATATATATATATATATATATATATATATATATATATATATATATATATATATATATATCTTAAACCTTTTATTTTCACAAGGCGCCACATTCACTGCTTCAACTACCAAGGATGACACACAATTATTTTTGTGTATTTTTATGTGTCGCGGTTTCGATGCTACTGCGTCAAGAATATGAAGATGTGTTTCTATTCACCCCGTTTTACGGTATTCTAGATATTGGAGTATTGTAATGAATGTTGAATGGAGGAGTTACTAATATTCATTAGGTTGTTGTTGACCATAATACAAATAAAAAGCTGTTAAATACGGATAAAAACTTCAAATTTTGAATCGAGAATTTCAAATTATCAGTTCTACCAACATAAACGTAAAACTAACAAAATTGACAACTTTGTAATGTTGATATTTGTTAATTGAAATGCAATAATTCTCACATTTTCATGCAAAATAGTATAAGAAACACGTTTCATAAGACGCTTTATCGCACTTTTCGTTTACAAAACTTCGCGGCTCTTTTTCTAAACTTCGACGTCTGCGATAAAAGCGCCTCTTATGAAACTCGTTTCATAATACTTATACTATTATAAAACTGTGTGTTACGTATCTATTAATGTTGTAGGGATAGGGTATCCTATCCTACGGTGTAAGTCGTAAAAGATGGAAAAAAAAACTTTAAACACACAAGTTGAATGGTTTTGTCTATTACCTTGTAGTAGTTACAAAACGAAAAAATTGCTTTTCAAATATGTAAAAATGTTATGAATTCACTTTTTTTAAAGTAAAACGTCAATTTTAATTTGCACAAAAAATATTTTTTATTCGGAATTTAAAAATATAAGCTTAGCCTATATTATTATTAGCCGGTTTTGCATATATAGCCATGGACGGTCATGGTTATTTTCATTTAACTAGTAAACTTTAGACGGGAATATATATTTCTAAATTCAGAATGAAAAAACACAACTCAGTTTATTAAATTTATTCACTCATACAACCTTAAAACTGTTAAAACGTTATTTTCCCTGCTACAGCATAATAAGCATGTCGTTTACTCACAAGATGACGTCAGCTGCTGAACTTGACGCCCGCCTACTCCTGCGCGAAATCTTATCTGTCTTATTGTATCATGTTGTTGTTCACATCCTCGAAACAGTTCCCACCATGATACGATAATTGTATCATAACTTCCCAGTAAGGATTAGGTACTTACACGACGTTAATAATACGTTCTAGTAACTTTTTTCATAGCTTAGTAATATTACGGCTTAGGACTACAGACGTTCTATTGTGGTTACGCAAAAGTTTGCAACGTGTCTAACCAACCACGTCACACAAAATGGGGAGGAATTAGTTAGCTCGACTAGTAACTCAGCCAAACGGTCCTGAGACCGCAAAGCACTCGGATAGCGTGGGTGTTGATGAAGAGTAAATAGATGGTTAGGTTACTTACAAAGCGAGAACGAAACTGTAGGCAGAAAGATAAGGAGAACAAACAAGAAATAGGCGCCACAAGCTTTAAAGAGAGCAAAGATAAATTATTAGTTATTGGAACAGAGTCCCTGTAAAGCTTGAACCAGGGAAGAAACAGAAAGAACAGATAAACGACAATTCCCTCAACAAGCGTAAATTTATTCATGAATTTACCAAAAATGAATAATCTTTGCAAATTTTAATATATATAACAATAACGGTGCATGCCTAGCCAACATGCAATTTGTCCCCACAAACCCAAAGGTAAGTGTAGCCTTATCTTACTATCACAATGTGAAACACTAAAGTTTCGTAATTAACATGTATTTTCAAGATTATTAATGACGAGCGCATGTAACGAGATTTTACGGATGATAAACTCATCTTTAATCAATTTAGCTAATTTAATAAAAGAACGTAATGCCCCTCTCTACGACGCTGAAAGATCTTTCAGAAAACGTAACCCTGAAAAGAAAAATTTACATATACATATATAACCGTAATAGTTTATGTTAGAAAGACCGAGCTGGTAGCGTAGTGGTGACACGACCAGCTTAGCATTCGGGAGGTAATGGGTTCGATTTCCGTTACCGTCTAGCTTGTATGAGGTTTTTTCGGGGAGTTTTCCCCATACACATGTAGCGGCATGGTCACTGCGTATATGCACACCATATGCGGCTGTTTAGGCGAATGCTGGTGTAGTATTTTCCCCTCAGAACCCTAACTCCGTTCCTTTCGATCCTATCCTGACCATACCCATCCTTAATCCCACCATGCATATATACGTAATGTATGTATGTATGCTGGGAATCCATGATTGTGGCCGAAGGAGCTCGGAAAGTTCGAGTAGCCCGCCCTCCCTCTTGGGAGGGAATGAAATACGTGGCCTTTTCCTACGTTAGAAAGGTAACACTCCAACTTGCCTTTCGTTTCACAATATCGAAACATAACTCCCCCTTAACAATGACAAATTCAAATATATGAATAATCGGAGAAGCTTGTTCACTTCACATCCTAACATGCATATACGAGTAACTAATCAATTTCTAATTCGAGACCAATGAACACTCTTATCCCCAATAAAAGAAACTTTGTACTTAAAAGCTAACAAATATAGTATAAAGAATATGGACATAGACAACCGGTATATACAATTTATGCTTTGGGTTACTGCTATTGCGCACGATAGCGTAAACAGTAGTTAATTATTAATAAGATAATATCAAAGATGGAAACTAAAGGCTAAAACATCACTAGGTATTTTATGTAAAAGTTCAGTAATAATTACTCTAAATTTGAGTTAAAATATGTACCTACACCAAATATTAACTAATAGTTTGATCAAATTATAATAGTTTTACCTTAGTGAGATCTTTACGAAAGTTAAATGTATTTGGATATCAACATGACACCGAGGTTGTAACAAAGGTAAGCAATTTATTAAAATTCTTTGTAATATGGTTAATTAAATGCACTTAATCTTTTGTAGAGACTGTAGTGATCCCTGTTGAAAGCAGCATATAGTTTATAACAGGTTAGGAAGTAAAATCGACAATACATATTTATTAATATAGGCGATAAAGGAAAATCTGACCTTTAAGTTGTAGAACGAATACTCGAGCTTTAGTTAGTACAGTTTAAATTCCATCCTCGTAATTGCAGCACAGCTACCAGTAGTCATTTACGAGCAGTTCCAGTTAAGAGCACATCGTAGCAAAACCAAGAGTGAGACGAAAGGTACACTAACGGATATTCAACGACTATGTAAAGTAAACGAAGAGAACGACAGACGAGAAGAAAAAGAAGCTCTATAGATCGAAGACGAGCTATATGTGATAATTTACCACGAACTGGTTAAATATACTTCTTTTAATTTAAATATCGTATTTTAAGCCTAAAAGAAAGATTCGAATTATAACGAGATTGAAGAAAACCGAGCTAAGTTACCAGGTGTGTGTAAGAAACATTTTTTTCCGCAATAATAGCGACTATATTACTTCACAAAATGAAGAAATATTTTTTGAAAAATTCTCATCTAGAGATCGTGATTTACACCGAGAAGACAGCGACAGAGAAATTTTCTAAAATATATTTTACACCACACAAAATGGTGGTTAAGAAAACACACCTTAAGAAAAGGGCATTCAACAAAATTTTCTTGTCAAAGTTTTGGTTGTAATCAAAATATTAAACAGATGTATTTAAATAAAGCATGTTCACTGTTCAGTAATTATTCAACAGTATCACCGTCTAGTGGAGATTTAGCAAACTAACAGGTATCTATAAAATGTATGAATTTAGAACTAACCAGAACCCACGTATAGATGGCAGTTCGTAGCTCATCCGCACAGTCACTGTATACACCACAACTCGTACATTTACGTGACCAACCATTTGTATCGGTATATGCTTGCCTAACACATTTATTCATGTATACATTGAACAACCACGGTGATCACACAGCCTTGTCGCACTCGTTGATCAATATTAAAGTATTCACTCACATCTCCTCTCACCCTAACACATTCGCAATCTTATTCGCAAATTTGAGGTTACCGGATCGGTTGTTAATGTATAGGTGCCAGTGCGGCCACGTAGTGCTCGATCCCATGAAAATATCGCCACAGTACGTGCACATGTTGGCGAAGATACCACAATCTCAATTCGTCGTCGATCTCAACGGGTGAACATAACGAAAAGCCCTATGCAACGAATTCTGAACAAAGATTTGGCCTTGCACGCGTATAAAATTCAACTAATTCAAGCGTTAAAGGCCCCAGATCATGGACAACTCCGAGCATTCGTTAATTATGTGTTAAAAGAAGTGAGAAGTAATGCATATTTTTGCAATAAAATTATCTTCTCTGACGAAACTCATTTTCACCTTGGATGTTACGTGAACAATCAAAATTGTAGCATTTGGGGAAGTGAAAACCTTCGAGTGGTTGCAGAAAAACTTTTACATTCTTTGCGAGTAACTGTGTGGTGTGTATTGTGGGTTGTAGGGGTTGTAGGGCCATTTTTTTCATGAAAATGACTGGTGAAACGGTAACGTTTAATCGCGAGCGTTACCGCAATATGATAAGAGACTTTTTATGGCCACAATTCAATAATATGGACTTAAACAATACGTTCTTTCAACAAGATGGGGCCACGTGTCATATGGCGAGGGAAACTCAGGAATTGTTATGGGCACGATTTCCCGGCTGCGTCATTTCTTGCAATGGTGATGTTCGCTGGCCTGCTATATCGTGCGATCTAACTCCGCTCGACTTTTTCCTATGGGGCTTTCGCAAGGACAAAGTCTACTCTACCAATCCGCAGACGATTAATGACCTGAAGAACAACATTTCCGAAGTTATTGGTGAAATTGGCCCGCAATTGTTCCAAAAAGTTAATGACAAGTTTAGACAAAGGACGGTTATCTGTAGAAACAGCCGAAGACATTTGGAGAATATTATTTTTAAAACATAACTGCCATACCTCTACATTTTGATAATATAAACAAGCATGATATTTTTCTAAAATTATTGCTTTTAGTTAAAAACAAAATCCCGAAGTTCCTATTGGGACACCCTATATATTATATATACACACACGCACGTGCCCACCCACCCACCCCTCACCCCACCGCCCCCCCACTTACCCACACACACCCACAACACGCACGTACGCACCCACGCATACACTCATGCACGCACGCACGCGCACGTACTCACCCACCCACACACCTCCACACGCACACACACATACACACTCACTCACTCACTGACTCACACACTCCCACCTTCACACACTCACACATTCACACACTTTTGCCCAAAGATTTGGCCTTGCACGAGTATAAAATTAAACTAATTCAAGCGTTAAAGGCCCCAGATCACGGACAATTCCGAGCGTTCGTTCATTATGTGTTAGAAGAAGTGAGAAGTAATGCATATTTTTGCAATAAAATTATCTTCTCTGACGAAACTCATTTTCACCCTGGAGGTTACGTGAATAAGCAAAATTGTAACATTTGGGGAAGAGAAAACCTTCGAGTGATTGCAGACAAACTTTTACATCCTTTGCGAGTAAGTGTGTGGTGTGCATTGTGGGCTGGAGGGGTTGTAGGACCATTACTTTCATGATAATGACGCTGGTGAAACAGTAACTGTTAATCGTAAGCGTTACCGCAATATGATAAGACTTTTTATGGCCCCAATTCAATAATATGGACTTAAACAATACGTTCTTTCAACAAGACGGGGCCACGTGTCATACGGCGAGGGAAACTTTGGAATTGTTGTGGACACGATTTCCCGGCCGCGTCATTTTTTACAGTGGTGATGTTCGCTAGCCTGCTATATCGTGCGATCTAGTTCCGCTCGACTTTCTCCTATGGGGGTTCCGCAAGGACAAAGTCCACTCTACCAATCCGCAGACGATTAATAACCTGAAGCACAACATTTCCGAAGTTATTGTTGACATTGGCCCGCACTTGTGCGTGTAGGCACACACGCACCCACCTGCCCCTCCACCCACCGCCCCCACTTGTCCACACACACACCCACAACACACACACACACGCTTGCACGCACGCACGCACGCGCACGTACGCGCACGTATGCACGCACCCACACACACACACCCACACCCACACGCCCACACGCGCACGCGCCCACACGCACACACCCACTCACACACGCAAACTCACACACTCGCACACACACACACACACACTCACACTCTCACAAACTTACACATTCACACACCCACACACTCAGACACTCACACTCTCACAGACCAACACTCACACACTCGCACACTCACACACTCGCAAACTCACACACACACTTACACACTCACACACTCATACACTCACACCCACACCCTCGCACTCACACGCACACACTCACGCACACGCGCACACACGCACCACACACACACACACACACACTCACTCACTCAGTCACTCACACACTCTCACACTCGCACACTCGCGCACTGGCCCACTCGCCCACTCGCACACTCACACTCATACTCACACACACACACACACACACACACACACACACACACACACACACACACACACACACACACACACCACTCACGCACGCACGCACGCACACACGCACACACACACGCACACATCCACTCTCGCCCGCTCGCACACTTACACAATCACAAACTCACATCCTCACACACACACACACACTCGCACACTCACACTCACTCACATAATTATGTTTCTACGGATTTGATGTTATTTTTTTTCCATTAAAGCTCATTAATATAGAGGTTATTAAATATGAAATGATAAGCAAGATTTTTTTATATACATTGTCCTATTTAATAGTTAAAACTAAACTAGATAAAATGTTGGAAATTACTAAAGGCCGATCTTTCCATCCTATAAATTTATTCGTAAAGATACTTTCCAACGTTATTATTCGACTGGCCCTAAACTGTATTATAAAATGCCCATTATAAGATCATTATGTAATGAACTTTAAAGGAAGCGCTATTTATATATAAATTATTAGAAAATGTAATATTTCGGTGTATATTCGTATTCATATTCTTTCTACAGTTGAAGTACAACGTTGTTGTTTAAACAAAAATTTATTAAGTGAGTTAGGTAAGGTAAAAGAATGGACAAATGAATTTTATTAACTCAATGTATTGATTATCACTTCCTTTAGGATTACGTTTATTTTTGTAGTAACATTTAGAATATAGATTATATTAACAGTATGGAACGCCCCGTAGTTTTAGTTTCAGAACGTAATTGATTGAATAATTCTTATACGATAGCCTAGATACAGTTTCATTAATTGAAATGTAAGATGCAATAATTTACTTTAAATTATACTGTCATAATTATATAAATTTAGATTTTTGAACATTAATATAATAATCTTCCA
The DNA here is from genome assembly GCA_036346205.1 of Vesta saturnalis. NCBI lineage: Eukaryota > Metazoa > Arthropoda > Insecta > Coleoptera > Lampyridae > Vesta > Vesta saturnalis. The sequence goes on from JARFJB010001689.1 coordinate 1,176,015, forward strand.
TTTAGTAACAAAATATTTCCAGTTCAAAGACAAGTTTCTGTATCAAATACGCCAAACGCCTTTTAAACAGTTTTGTAATAGATTTTGAGCATATTAGAAAAGTGTTAAAAGTCGGTGTCTGATCACAGCATACTCATTACGTATGCTGTGGTCTGATAGTGACCGGAATTTTCTAAGAGTTTTCCTAAATTATATCACATATGATTAATCGCCGTTTTATTACTTTGCCACCACTCTCCGTTACAGGTAAGTCTAATTATTATACTGCTATTAATAACATCGGTTAATTACAATAATCTAAGTACAACATTTTTTAGTTTAATTTATATAATTATTGATTTGGAGAATTATCACCGATTAATACATGATTCTTTAATTTTTCTTTGGATCATAAATTCTTTAACCCGTGCATGTAATTTATTTTATTTTTTTAATTAAAACCGATTTTTTCGCATAAAAAGAAGAATTAGTTTTTTTAAGAGTCGATTTCTGGTTTTGTTTACTTTTCTGCTCACGTATTTATTTAGTTATTGTTAGACATTTGGAGAACTTTGGTTTATTTTTTTATTAATAAATCACATTTATTTTTAAAATACTTATCTTTTTTGGGTTTTTTTAATGGTGTATTTTAAATGATACAATCTAAACGTTTCGATAACACTTACAGTTATCTTCGTCAGTAGTAATTCTGTTAAAAATTGTTAAAGATGTTGTAAACAATTTTGTCACAGTTGAAAAATTAAAACATAAACATCAGCTTGCTATCAACATAACAGTTTGAGAAACGTATAAAGCGAACTATAGAATTAAGCTTTAATAATGAATGACTAGGTCATTATAAATTAAATATTGTTGAACTGCCTTAAAGATGACAAATCAGAATACTCTACGGCCAAAGGTAATAATGAAAAAAAACATTTAGCAAAATTTAATCAAGTTATGATGTAAGTGTAAAGTTGTGAAAAACTTAAATTTCAAAACGATAGAAAGGCATTCACAAATATAAACATGACATCAAATAAAATAAACCAGTTAAATCTAACAAAGAGATATCTTTATCAACAAGTGCAAGTGTTATTAACAATGAAAAGCATAATGCAGAACGTTTTAATCTTAATTTCAACTACTTATAATAAATTATAGTGCTGTGGTAATTTAACATATAATTGGTAAAGCATTTGCTGCAAGGTCTAGGAAAAACACAGCAAAAAACCTAGACCTACCAAAAGTTAAAATCAAAATTAAGACGTATCATTATGCTTTTTTTTAACTATAAGATGCCAAAACCTATTTAAAAGGAGATTTTCTTCTTGTCTATTAAAATTATTAGGGTATTTCAATAGCTTCACGTTGTAAACAAACATAATAATGAGTTTATCTTGACAATATTTCCATATTATTGTCAAATTGAATGTCATGATTTAGATTATTCAGGGCATGGTCAGCCACAGCAGACTTGTCTGGTTGACCTAATCTACAAAATCTCATATGTTCTTTACGTCTTGTATCAAAGCTACGTTTTTTGGTTCCGATGTATACTTTTCCACATGAACAAGATAACTTATACACTCCGAAAGATGATAAAGGGTTTGACACATCTTTATCTGATCTTAAATGTTCTTTAATTTTTCTTGTAGGTTTAAAAATAGTCCTAATGCCATATTTAATTAGGATTTTTTCAATTCTATCTGTAACATTAGCTATAAAAGGAAGAAAAGCAGTACCAACATTAAGAACTGGTTTTTCTTTAAGGTTACACCTAGGAAAAAGGAAAAGGCAACGTATTTCATTCTCTCCCCAAGGGGAAAGGCGGGCTGCTCGAGCTACCCGAGCTCCTTCAGCCACAATCATGGATTCCCAGCATACATACATACATTACGTATACAGGGTGAGTCACAAGGGACTGTACATACTTCTACTATAAGTAGAGACCTTAGGGAATTATCAAATGACCATTAAAAAATGTCTTCTTGTCGAATGTTTAAATGTGTGGACTTTCTTAATTTATGAATAAACATTTCTTGGGCTTGTTCATTTCGTTCCGATAAAATAATTACACATGATTTTTTCTCAAACAAATAAGAAAACTAGGTTATTACAAACATTTTTTATCTGTTTCCTGTCTAGGAAAAAGTTACATACAGGGTGAATTTTTGAGATGAACCAGATATGCCAGATTTCTAAATCCGGTCCTGTAAATCGATTCAAATTATGGTATTTACCATACTGGAGCACAGTGTGTGCCGTTACTGTTTATTTTCAAGATTAATTTTTAATTAAAACATTATTATACAGTAAGATATTTCATTATTGCCAATTTTCAATTTGACTCTAAAATGAATCTTTAATTGAGGTAAGTGTAACAACAAATTCAAATACCCAGGTTTAACTGTCTATTAATGCGCTGTGAAAAAATTATATCAGATTTTAGAGAATAGTGAAGTATTGATATGAAGCAGTCCCACAAATTTTCACGAAGACGGTCTTGGATTTTTTTAATTCTGAATATGTCAGTTAGTTGCTAGACACGAATACACATTTTCATCAGAAAATGAGACAAATCGACTTAATCATTGAAAAGATATGACGAAACATTGTTTTGGTGAAGATCCATAATTCACCCTGTATATTAATAAACAAAACAAGAAGACGTTTTTTAATGGTCATTTGATAATCCCCTAAGGTGCCTCTACTTATGGTAGAAGTATGTACAGTTCCTCGTGACTCACCCTGTATATGCATGGTGGGATTAAGGATAGGTGCGGTCAGGATAGGATTGGAAGGAACGGAGTTAGGGTTCTGAGGAGGAAAATACTACCCCAACTTTCGCCTAAGTAGCCGCACATGGTGTGCATATACGCAGTGACCATGCCGCTACATGTGTATGAGGAAGACCCCCTGAAAAAACCTCACACAAGGTAGACGGTAACGAGAATCGAACCCATTACCACCCGAATGCTAAGCAGGCCGTATCACCACTACACTACCAGCTCGGTTTACGCCTAGAAAGTGTAATAACATTATTAATATCTGTACTTACAGATATTATCTTGTAAGGATTTTGTTAAACATTTATATTGGTCCTTCAAAAATTCAGGGTCACAAATTCGTTTTGCTCGATCTACTAAAGATTTAATTGCACCAATTTTTTTGACGTGGATGGTGGTTGGATAATTTATGAAGTGTGGGTCGGCTTTCTGTAAACCTTAAAAGATAATGAATTATTATTTTTAGATATTAATATGTCAAGAAATGGTAAACTTCCATTAGTTTCTTTTTCCATGGTAAACTGAATACTAGGATGTATACCATTTATAAAAACCAAAAACTCATGCAGTGCTTCATCTCCATGTCTCCAAATAACAAATGTATCATCTAGATATCTATACCAAACTGAAGGTTTTTTAGGTGTATTTTGTGACGCTAATGTTTCAAATTTTTCCATGTAAAAATTAGCTATAACCGGACTAATGGGACTACCCATTGCTATACCTTCAATCTGTTCATAAAGTTTACTATTCCACTGAAAATAAGTTGTAGTAAGACAGTGCTGAAAAAAAATGGTTATGTATTTATATACATTTATTTTTATTTCCTGAACAATCTTTTTAGGCTACGAGAAGTTTTGCTGTTAATAACCGTATAACAACTTAATTTATAAAATTATCTTATATCACACCGGTTGATCAATTATTTTTAAATGTTTTTTTGCAATACGGAGTTGATTAGTTTTTTATTAAACTGTTTAAATCTCAACTCAGAAGATTTTTCGCGGTCCGTTTGCCGCTTAGTATCTGATTACAGCGGCACCGATCCCCCCGGACCCGTGACGTTGTTGTAATTATCTCCAAGAGGAATGCAGGCCTCCAGGGGAAGATACCACCGCTCAACTGGATTGGCGTCCGAGCAACCACCGAATCAATTTGTTTTAAAGAAAATAAATTTTACGTTTATTTAAGCAGAAAAATGAAAATGTCCTCGGAAAATGACAGGAACTAAATTTGTTTTTGAAAATAAATAATGAAAATGAATAAGAAATAAAATGTGTTTCTGGTAGATGCAGGATGAATCTTAAATGTGTTTGTCATATTTTGTACGGGTGTAATGCGTTTGATTATTCTGATTAAAAGGAATGTTGTACAGGATAACTCGAGGTTTTCGCCTAAAGTTGCTAGGGTTCTAGTAGTACGGTTTGCACTGATAGCTTGAAGAGGGAGACTGTTTGAATCGTGCGGCTTTCACCGAAAACACGGGAAAGGATCGAGCCCGCTCTACGTTGGCTGACCAACGCGTACAGAGAAGGTACAAAAACGCACGGTTCGAGAACCTGCAAGTTTGCGGCTAGGTAGGCTGGTTGGAAGCGGCTCGTAATTTAGTTGTGTGTGCCGTCTCCAAGGTATTGACACCAGGAGGCGGATGCACGTGTACTAGTTGTGTATTTTTAAGTTAGATTCATGAGAAAGGAAGTCACGGGCGACGTACCTTAGATCTTCTACTCTCTTCATGTGTTCTTGTTGTTCACATGCCGTCAGGACGGGATCACCTGTCTTCGTTTCCTTTGGCATGGAGGGCTCCTGGCACTGCCAGTTCTTTCCCGAAATTCAGTAGGGCGGGAGGAAATCCTGTGCTATCTCGGATAAATGTACATCCCATGCGGGCTAAGTGTGCAATGAAAGTTCATATTTCCTTGTTTGCTCGCTCTATAGTGTTAGCGTACGGTGAATATAGTGGTGTCAGTCGGTGGTGGATATATTCCTTCAAGAAGGTGCCAAATGCTTTGCTCGTATATTGTGGACCGTTATCTGAAACTAATTGTTTTGGATTACCGTAGCGACAAATGACCTGTTTCTGCATCGCCTGGATAATGGGGGTGCTGATAGCATTACGAGGGGTGAACCGGCCTTGGAATGCTAATATGAATTTGTGACCCTTCTTGGAACGTGGCAGTGGTCCAATTAAGTCCGTGCTTATGATGTACCGGCACTGGCCGTATGATTACCAACATATTTGGCTTCATTCCGGTAGTTCTATGCTTACGATTGTTATAATCCTTCGTTACAGTATCAATTATATTAATCCATTTGTATTTACTTTATAAGTTAAACGTCTTATATAGAGCATGGTTCTGATAACACGTTCCGCAATTGCTGCCTTTTTTAGTAAAATGTTCAGTGTGGAATCCTTTTTCTGCATCTGTCTGCAAATTGTTAGGTTTCCGTCCTTTTTTGAAGATTGTTTGCATGGCCTTGGCAACTTCTTGACCTGTCTTCGTTTTTAACCCTTTAGTCCACAGGTATTTCGAAAAAATCGATAACCACTAATATATACTTATAGCCCTTATTTTGTTTGACATATGTCAAATTCCACCAAATTAATTCTCGGGCCCATGTTCGGTTAGTTCTAGGCGTACTGTGAGTGGTTCACTTTCACCAAAGTCTATTAATTTACCCTTTTGATTAATCAAGTTAATTGTTATACCTATTACTAATTATGTCCCTGTTTACTTCTTAATATTGAGTATTGATGGGAGTTTTATCTAGACGATAGACTGGTGGAACTGAAACGTCAATCTCATATAATACTTTTGCAGGTTTCCCGTTTCGATAAGATCCTTTCATAATGTTGCACTCTACGCGTAGATTAGTGTGTTTAAGTATTTGGATGTCTAACGCACGCGTATGTAAAATATTTGGTTCTAATATTTTAGACTCAAACCCTAGCATGTGACCAATACTATTTTCTTTAGTAAAATTCATCTCAAATGAATTGTTTACTTCACATTTAAGTGTATAGTTATTTGCTCTAATGGTAAACTTTTTTGTGGGTATATTAGATTTTAGATGGTCGCAAATTTCATCTATCTCATATGCACCGTGTGGAATATTAATCACTTGCAAATGAGATGGATTTGTTCTAAAATAAAATCTACCGTTGCCTGTATAAATTTTTCTAATGCTGTTGCAGTTGTAAAATCCAACCAATCCTATAACGAATTTCTTCCTCAAATCTAGCTCTATCGGTGGTTACCAACACCTTCTGAACTGAATGTTATTGACATAACAGAAAATTTGAGGTTGTATCGATTACTTATATAAAAATTGTAGACATAGGTGTCCGCAAATAATTGAATTAAATTCTTGATCTTGGTTGTAATTATAATATATTTTACATCCCCGAAAGGAGTTAATAACTTCGATTGGTGGTCGAAGATTACCGAAACTATCGTAATACCATATCTTTTTACCTCGTTTTTTGTAGCAAACCCAATGCGTGCCAGATCCGCTTTGGTTATCTAAGTTAATAATTCCAGATTCATTTTTCCATGGTAATATAGGCATGCTATCTCTCATAAAAATATCCCTAAAGTACGGTACATTTTTGGTGTATTTCTTTAAATCAATATCTGTTAACGGTCTTGCGGGTAATCTATTCAGTTTTTTGGAAACGGTTTCAAGTATAACGCACCACCACTACCAGATTTGTATGGTTTTAGATAAAGTGCACCACCTTTCTTATTCACGGAGTCTATAGCGATAGATTCCATCATGCGATGTCTCTTGTAATGTATAAGCATTTTTAGCTTCATTGACTGCTTTAGCAATTCCCGATGCACCACCCGCTAAAGCACCGATTGCCGGAAATCCTGGGAATAACGGAATAAGAAATGGTAAAAACTCTCTTTGATTGGAATTACTCTAGGAACTTTAATGTTTTTCTTTCCTCCTAAACTTTTTACCACATGTTTTGCTGTTGTGTCTGTGAAATTTCCGTTAGGTTTAATTTTCTTAGCTATCGTTTTTCGCAAATGCAATAAATTTCCCGCATTGCATAATGATTTCGTCTTCCGATTGGATCGACGTTTGCACCCCATTCCTAATTTTCTCTTTGCTTTCATGGTGGCACCGACTACTAAAGCTGCAGTTCGTTCACCTAATGCTGCGTCTGATGATTTTAAAGCGTTCCCAAGCTTTTTCTTCTAAATTTTGATCATGAAGTTTGCACTGAGCATCTAATTGATTAATACCAGCGGCACCGCGTGTGACTCGTTTCTCTACATTTGTATCAGGCCCACAAACCTGGTGACCAGGTACATGTAATTCAACGGGAAGTTTATTGATTGGAGTATTCACTAAACCACTTACACTCTTTCGCTTCTTAGCCAACATTGTTTACCTAGACAGATAAATCGAGATCACAAAAACAAATCATAGTTATTAGCATTCCTTTATTTAGTAAATGCTATACATTAAGTAAGCAGGACGATAATACAATATTTCCATTAAGTGCTGTGTGAAATAATAATATACTGAGTATTTATAACACCTTCAATGTCTTTATAAATGTCATCACCACTATCATGGAATTCTTTCTCACGAAAACGACGGTCAACAACTTGCTGTATGAATTTTTCATAGGAACACACCAGATTGTAGGTTTCGAGAAATTCGAATCTATAGCTTATATATCCTTTAAACAGAATAGTTCTTCTACACTATGAGCTTTGAATGTGCAAGAGTAGCAGTTATAGTTTTCTATCATAAGTTTTCAAAAGACTGCCATATTCTTTAATCAATTACCAATTGTAACAAATACCAAGGTTGGTAGATAGAGATTCATAATGTTGATCATAGATTATATCTTCTTCTTCGTTTACATTTGACCAATCAATTTTATTTTCAATTTCTTGAGATCGGAAGAATTGTAATTCTACATATGAATGCTATTTTAGAAGTTCCTTAGATGAGTATCGTTCGATAGATTATAATAAACACAATCGATTAAGCATTCATTAGCTGTGTGTTTGTATACTTCTCATCAATTATCCTTATGTTGAAATAATGAGCAGTCAGTGTTAGAAGAATAACCGTCATCTTGTTTCTCTTCATTTTTATTACTACTACTACCATCACTATTTTGACAGCACCAACAACACAATCTTAAATTATTATTCATATTGTTACTGCAACTATGTGGGGTACCCTTACATAACGGCGAACTTCTGAGTTTTGATCGTTCCACAAATCATGTTATTGCTGCTTGTATTATACTTAGATAACGACTTTACTTGCTCGCAATTGAACTAAGACTACACTGTTTAAGAAATAATTCTGGTTAAAGCATGCCTAATTTACGGATGGTGGGGTTGTAGTACTACTGTTAAAAACCAAACGTTGTTTGTTTTCCCAGTTACCAATAAATTCTCACCTTGAAGAGCCCGACTCAATTTAGCCTAAACAAGAACCAGAAGGTCAATGACCTTTGATTCTAAGAATTGCTTGAATGAAGTTGACGTGACTTTGAAAATTTAAATGCACCGTCAACATAAACGACCTTGAAATTCAATGAGCTTGACCTTGAACATTTCAAGGACAAAGTGGATCAGAACCCGCCCTGTATATCTACTACCGTAATTTGATTTGTTCTAATTATTGGCAGATAAAATTATATGCAACAAAAGACTTCATTTCATACAGTGCTAAGACTGCATTACCCGAGTGTCCAATTCGAACAGGAACACGACCTAAGAAGTCACTCAGCCGAAAATATTTTTTTTAAAAAGATGTCAAGCTGTAGGTATGCAACATGTTTTTTTCTGAAAGCCCATCATATTAGCCACAGTCCAGTCGACAAAACATTAAAAGGCTTGAATGAGATTGGAATATTTGGTAACCCTGATAAAGTGGGTGGCTATGTTCCAGCAAATAAAGAATTTGACGGCTTGGTAGCATGAGTAAAATTGCATGTAAAAAGTTTTCCAACAATGAACTCACACTACCTAGTGCAGTTAGTCAACAAAGCGGGAATATCTAAATTCATCTTATCAATAGCCAAAATGTATGAGTTTTATGTTAATGATTGTACTGAAAACAGTGAAAAGTACGTTTCAGAAGTAACATATAGAAGAATATTTGACAAGAATTACAACCAAGCATTTTTAAGCCTAAAACGGATCAATGTTCAGTTTGTGAAAAAATACACGTAATCTTGTTACCGATGAACAATATCAACAACATTCAAGACGCTGTGATGAAGCAAATTGTTCTTCACATTCCTTCCTCAGGTATATCTCAAATATATTATGCGATGAAATTGTATGCCTACATCATTTCCGCGGCAGCAACACCTAATGGTGTATATTGCTTTGTCTGGAGTGAATTAAATGGGTAAAGAGGTAACTGTGAAATAGGATCCACAAATTCTGGAAAGGTTTTAAGCAAATTAGTTTATTCTCTGATACTTGTGGTAGTCAGAATAGCAACCAAACTTCCTGGAGAAAGGTCACCCATACATGGAAGTTGATTCAATGTATAACGCTATTGAAAAAGCAAAAAAATGTGTCCATTTATACCATGAACGGTTTATTAAATATTTTTAAATTAGCCCGCTCTATAAGTTTAAAGAGACACCGCTGTTTGAAGGCCGTTGCTCTAAAGTCACACGAATTAAGACATGGAGATTTCTTCGATTTAAAAGCTCTCGCAAATTCCCTAATTAAAAATAAAATGACAATGGAAATAAGGTAAAATTGTTACAAATAAGTCATGCGCTACAAGGAAAAAACTATACCGGGACGGATCTTTTTCAAATATAATTACGGTGACCATAAATATCGCATTTTTTGCGTATTTGATCGTGCAAGGCCAGCAGATATACCTAAAAGGTCACATAAAATTAATAAATGACGACACTGGAATGGAATATCATGTGGTATAAATCTGTACCTGTGGATATAAAAAAGAAAAATGTAACGCACTATCTCAAATCTGGCTCGGAATAAGAAATTAATGTACTTTTTCCAAGCGTAATAAATAAATATATGTAACCAAGTCATTATATACAGTGCCGTTTAAAGCCCCCCCCCCCCCCGTATTATGTGAACCATAAAACTGAAATGAATAAAATTTTGCGAAACCGAACTAAGGCACATATACAACGTTATTGACGGTATCCCGTAACGTAATCATTTAAAATGACGGAGAGCCGCCATCTTGTAAAATAATTTTAAATGGGATCATTACCTCATTTGAAAGCTCGTTCCAAATCCTTTTCAACAACATTAAAATATTACTACTGATTGATGAGATTCAACCCAAAAACGTCAATCAACGTTTTGGGGTTTTTGGCTTGAAACTCATAAATCAGTAGTAATATTTTAATGTTGTTGATATAGTTGAAAAGGACTTGAAACAAGCTTTCAAATGAGGTATTATTTGCCATATGATTCCATTTAAAATTATTTTACAAAATGGCGGTTGTCCATCATTTTTAATGATTACGTCACTGAAGACCATCAAAAACGTTTTCTCAAAATGTTATTAATTTCAGTTTTATGGTTCACATAATAGTTTGGTGGGGGGGGGGAGGGGGCGGCTTTAGATGGGCACTGTATATTTTTTCTAACAACTGTAGCCCAAGTCAACTTTTTCATTAAACATTAACTCCTGTTACAAAATTTCCTTTTCTCAAACGTAAAATTGATTAAAAAAATATTTGCATAGTTAAAATATCTCACAGTTGCGTACATATGATTTCATAAAAACAGTATTCTTTAATTGCAATTCAAAAGAAACTGGCGTTTTTGACTTGTTTTGTAGTATACCCACAATATGGTGTAAGGTAGATACTATTGTTTATTGCATAGGTAATGATTTAATAGATTTATTTGCATAAACTCTAAAAAGTAAATTTAAATGAGACTGTAAAAATTGTATGGTAAATCTTCGAGTAACTTAAAGGTTACTACACCCCATCTTAAATGTGTAATTCAAAACCCGTTTCTAGACATTTTATAAGATTATATTGGCTAGAAACAAAAAAATAACTATTATTTCACATTACTTATATTATTTACTTTTAATCTACATGGCAGATCAGATTCACAGCTGGCAAAAATGTATAAAGGTTGAAAAGGTATACTGCTACAAGGTAGGTAAATGAATGATTGTGACATTGTCAGTACCTATATTATATTTTAACAGTCAAGAACTATATAAATACAATACTAACAGCACAAATTCACAATGGGTTTTAAACATCATATGACCAAGAAAATTTATCTTCTAGCAGGTTTTCAAATTTACTTTCTTAAAAATTATTGTGTCATCATAGCTCATTTGTACATTGACAATTAACGACATTAAGTTCCAAATCACACCCTTAAAGAGCTCACTTGTGCATTGACAATTAAGTATGTTACGTTCCATATCAATTATTTTGAACAAAAATTCAGAATGGTGTGCTAACCTAAAAATTATAATGTAAATTCAAATAATGAATATAAATCTCCAAACGGAAGAATTTTCTCGATCATGGTGTTAGATAATACTAACTCTAGGTACAGTATCGATTAAAAGTATTGATTGTAATCATTTAACACTGATATGTTTTTCAATTCTACAAATGTGTTCATTTAAAATGGTTCAGGGTTTAGCGACATAAATTATTGGTTTTACTAATTTATGATTTAGCTAAAAATTTAAAAATGCAGAGATCATTTCAAATCTTATGTGTGGTTGCTGTCATCAATGTTACACCGAATAAAAATATACAGTAACATTTGCCATTTGTGTAAATTATTATTAATAATTTGCATAACAAACAACCACAAATTTAGATTACTAAAAAACAATTTCAGTTCAACAATAACTCATTATGTTTGTGTGTAAAGAAACTATTAACGGCATTCAATCCATTAATTTTTTAGTTAAATTAAACAAAAAATTGGCAGTACGTTGATGATATTGTTATGATATTTTGTAATTGGTATTTATTTTGCACCATCATTAGGTTACAAATTTTTCTGAAGCGCATTGTATCACCCATGACGTTTAGACCAATTTCTAACAATTTATATGGTCACATATTCAACCATGTACTCACAATTATCCCCTAAAAAATGAGAACACGTTAGTTATAGTTATCTAGTAAAGTTGTGTTTGAAACAATACCAAGATAATAGAGGATAATCTAAACGATGTAAAATAGTACTCTAAATTACGTTTATTACAATGATATGAATTGTAACACAATATATACAGCCTTGAAAAATATACCTATTGTCTTTTACATCAAAAAATACATGACTCTAGCTATTTGGAAGTTTTGACATACCATTCTATTAACAAATTGATCTATGTTTAAGGAAACCTTACCCATTGTGAATTTACAGAAATAAATAATTTTTAAATTTTCACAAAATGTACAATTAGCAAAATTCAACAATACGTACAAATTAATAATACTTAACAGTTATTATGATATGAATTATATAATACTACATGTACATTGAAATAATTGGATTGATATCATTTGGAAGTATTATTTATGGTTATCAACATTTAGGTAAATAAATTTTAAATACATAACGTAACATATTCAACTGAAATTTTAATACACCCCCAGAACACAGAGGTTGTTTGGAGGACTAAAGGAGGTATTTTGCAATACAAGTAATTAAGTTAATGGAGAGAACTTTATTAGTTCTGACACTTTTGACTGGAATTACTACAGAAAATGATGAAAATTTTTCTTGAATATAATATTATCTTACAGCGACAACCAATTACAGTAAAAATAGATATCGTACAAACAAAATTTTATTAGTTATAAAACAAAATTCTATTATAGTAAATCAGAAGTACATAAAGAAAGAGGAAATATACCATAAGTATGAATATAATTATTTAATTAATTGTGTCTGAAATAGAAGATTGTTGCAGTCAATTGTGTATTTCGTGATATATTAAAAAGCCTGAGGATGATCCAACTTATATTGAAGATATGAGTGGATGAAGCTGTTATGTTACAATTTACACAAAACTGTTTTTTTTTACATGGATAATAATAATAATGGTAATAACATGGCAAAAATTCAATGATCTTCGAGATTTATCAATGTATGAAGATTCACATAAAATTGATGTGCTGGATAGTTATCCAAACTTCAAAATTATTATAAATGATGATATTTCCAAACAAGGTAAGATGAATAATTCATAGCATAAAGCATAAAGTCAAAATTTCCGGTTAAGGAGTTCTTCTATTCCAGGAATAGAAAAAGTACCCCTAGCCCCTACTGAACCTAGATAAAATCTATCAGCTACTTCATGAAGAACATAATCAACAAAAGCTTCTGGAAAAATTCAAAATAACAAGGAGTCATTGGAACACCCAAAAAGTGACACATATAGTATATGTGATGCTAGTGAATCAAGTACTAATAAATATAGAGATATTAATCATGCACCAATTAAAGCAATCAAAACATAAAGAGAAATCAAAGAAATCAGACCACATAGTGTATATCACAATGGATATTCACCGACAAGGCCACTTCCAAAGCTAACAACAGCAAAGTCACTCTACCTCAAGCAAATGTGGTTTTATAACTTCGGAATACACATAATCTCAAACAACTTAGAAATAGCCTGCTTTTGTATGTGGAAGATGTAGCTAACAGGGGAAACGCAGAGACATGCAGTTCCTTATGATGATATATTGAAGTTGACAAAATCCTCAGTGATAAAAAACACTTACTTATCTGGTCTGGGTCCTGTGCAGGTCAAAATATGAATTTCCATATGATCTGACTGTACCAATACCTTATTTTGCAAAGCTACTTCCATCTTATTGACCACAAATTTCGTGAAGTTGGCCATATGTACCTTGACTCCAATCGAGACTTAGGGAGAATCGAGAAAGTACTGCGACAGCATGACTAATACCAAAAAATTATTTCGACGGCCAATAGGAAAAATCATGTCATCGATATGACTCAACATTTCAGAAGAATAAATGGTCTACCTGACAGACTTCGTCTGATTAATAGAAAAAGAGACGAGCTTAATAAAACAGTGAAGTTTAGAGATGGAATCAAATGGATTAGAGTGGAAGAATATGGATCCTAACTGTACAAAGTCATATGACAAAACAGTGCCGTTCAGGCGAGTTAATATACTCAAGAAAATTCTGTGTGAATTAGAAGATTGTTGCAGTTAATTTATTAGATTTCATGATGTGTTAGAAAGCATGAGGATGATCAATGTTATAATTATAGGATAGAAACATAGGTTAACTACTTGAAAGTTGAAATGTTATAAATTTTATTATGTGAGCTGATTTGAAGATATTATTTATTTATTGAAGAACTTTCACCCAATTTAGACCTTGAATATAATGAAATGCACTTAATAAGCATATGCAATACCTATTAAAGAAGCCCTAGTTTTAATTTCAAAACTACAATGTAATTTAATTTTAAAATAAAACTCAATTAGATCTTTGTTAGTAAAATGCAGAATAACAAAATGTGCTTAAATGTAAATCAAGCAATTTTCAGTTATCGTATATTTTTTAATCACCAGTCACTCACACCGACATGATCGAGCAGGTAAAGTAAGTCTCAAAACACACACATGAAATCCCATGGCATAGCAGCAATTGCTGCCAAAACCCACGGTTGTAAAAGAATAAATACATGATTACTCCCAAAAGATAAGCATAGCTATGAACACTAACCATGAAAATGTTCATTTTATTTAATAATTTTCCAGCAAAATTGCATATAAAGAAATTTAATGAATTCATATTAAGGTATATTACTTATTCATGATTTTTTTGCAGTCTAGTATAGAAATTTTCTACGATTAAATGCAACAGAACAGAATGTAACACTAGAGAGATGCTTCAGTAGTCAAACAATATTTTAAATACGTTAGAGGTGCCTTAACTCTTCAAAGCCTGGTATTACCATACAGTAATGCAAAACAGCACTCGATTCTTTACATGTTATGCATTAAGTTCGGCAATTTTGTACTAAGTGACAGTAGTAGTATGTTATTTAATTATAATGTTACACGTCAGTTCCATGAAATGTGTTTCTACTTTGATTTTAGCAGAACTAGAGTGTATGTAATCGACTGTAGTGAATTTTTTCAATGAAGCAATGGATATAGGTTTAGAATAAGTATATTTTTCATACAAAATTAACGACCAGAAAGTTACTAATAATGTATGTAATTTTGGATTAAATTTATTACGAATTTATTATCTCTTAATGACTTGAATACACAGACGTTTTTTTTTACCCATTACCACACGGTAACCCTAGGATTTTGCATAAACAAAAGTTATTCAACTAAATTATATTTTTTGTTTGTTCTACATGAGATTCTACTTTACAAGAGGCTCTTGAAATGGCATATGATGATGATGTAGACGCAGTTTTTGTTAAACTGCCAGATTTGAATGTTTTAATGGACCAAGATACTGGAGATGAAGATGAAGGGGGCGCAAGTGATAATCTTTCCGGTCCTCAACTTCGAGCACCAACAGAAGTGAAACTAAAAAATAACAAATGTATTACAAAACCTGAGCCATCAACATCATCTTCGTCAGCTACCGCCAAAAAAGAAACAATAAGCTAACAATGGATTGAAGGTGACTTGTCTCCCCAGGTACGAGATTTTAGTCAGCCTGATTATTCACAAGATAGGGACTTTTTGCCATATCAACTTTACGAATTATTTTTTGACGGCGACCTTATCTCATCTCTTATTAAAGAAACATCGAGATTTGCCCTTTTTAGGAATTTTCTCGATCCCAAAGTTTCAAAGGGGGAACTAAGGTGCTTTTTGGCCATTCTTATTGTCAATGGATACTCAGTGTTACCTGGAAAGCGCTAATACTGGGAGACTCAAGGTGATATGAAAAATGCTTTGATATAAGAAGCAATTCGCAGACAGGTTTTTTTCAAATCATGAAATTCAAACATTGTGCCGATAATAACCAGCCAGACGAAAATGACAAAATGTGGAAATTAAGACCTTATATGAATAAACTCAAATTTAAATTTTTATAACACTACCAAACCGAACAAGAAATGAATTATGATCAGTGCATGATAAAATATTATGGCCGGCACTCAAGTAAACAATTTATAAGGGGTAAGTCTATTCAATTCTGGTACAAGATGTGGTCTTTGAACAAAACCTCCGGATATTTGGTAAATAGTGAAATATATCAGGGTAAATGTAACAGAATGAAGAACAATTTGGAGAGCAGCAGCTCCATTTGTAACCATGTTAGACGTCCATATGACTTATACTTTGATAACCTTTTTACTGGTCTAAATCTACTTTCACATCTAAAAAGGAGAGGCTACCAGAGAACACGCACCTTTCGGGAAAACCGGGTGCTCAAAAATGTTCCACTTCTGGACCATTGAGCGAAATATAGAGGTGATGTTGGTATGCTGGGTGGACAATAGCGCTGTTACAGTAGCTTTAACTGCTCATGGAAATGAACCTGTGTTAAATGTTAAATGTTACAGCCAGGCCCAACATAAAGTCGTTTCAGTTCCAAGACCGTACATGATTAGCCAGTATAATTCCAACATGGAAGGGACAGATCTCATGGATTAAAATTTGAGGTGTTATCAAATTAGCATTAGAAGCAAGAAGTTTTGGTGGTCTGGTGGTCGGTTTTTATTTGGTACATTGATGAAGCTGTCAATACCCAGAAAATATATAAATAATTCACAAAAGAAAAGAATGCAACTATAATTTGGACGAGAAATATCTAATCATTATCTCAAGAGCTTCGGAATGCCTGCTAAATCTGGCGGAAGACCCAGTGTTTCAAAATCAAGTGTATCTCTTAACCGTGTCTCAGATGATCTTCGTTATGATGAGCGGAACCATTTCACTGTGGAGGTACCATAAAAGAGACAGAGGTGCACTGGGGAGGACTCTTGGTCCAGTATTTGTACAATGTGTCAAAAGTGTGACACAGGGCTTTGCATTCCTTGTTATTCTATTTTTCGTACAAAGAAATAATATAAGTTTACAACTTTATTGCGTTAAATATTATTTTTTTATTTAGTAAACATTTTCATATTAATTTAGTTTGTTTATACCTTTGCTTAAAATATAAATGAAAAAACTACAATTTCCTTTTATTGATATCATAAGATCCTAGTATTATTATATGGTAACGTGACTTTTTTAAAAAACTAATGATATTTTTATTTAAAAAATGCCAAAATTCGTTAAACTATGCCAAATAACATCGCTTTTCACAAAAAGTTTCATTAAAATGTCTAAACAAAAAACTTTGGCTTTAAGGGTTAAGGAAGGTGGATTTCTTTAGTACGGAAAAATTCTAGTAACAGGGCTAGTGCTAATCATCACTATCATTTCGATTATTAATGTCCCTTTAAAAGATCATTCACAACAAATGTAAAAACTTCAATAAGAAAGGTATTTAATAAATTCTGTATATAAATGAATTTAAGTTTGATTAAAATTTTCGGAGTATTTTTGATATGTGTGATGGTTTAAAAAACCAATTATAAGTAAGTCTTTAAAAAATATTCCATTTAAAATTCAATGTACAACTAGTATAATACTTAAGGTACATAAAGCAAGCTGCAAGCGAAGGGTCTTGCAATTTTTAGCGATGATCTGTAGGTGGTGGAGGTTGGGAAACTCTCCCTGGAGTATCTTGATTTAATTGCGAAGCAGTAACAGATCGTGTTTGTAATGTAGCTGTGGGCGGTTCATCTAAAAGTTGTCTTAATCTTTGTAGTTGTGCTTCTAGTTGTCTGTTATGGTCTTCCAAAATCTGCATACGCGCTTCTAATCGTCCTTTATGTTGTCGTAATAATCTTGCTTCTGCTAAAACATCATGCTGTGCAGGTGGAGGATGAGGAACACTTCCTCTCTGTAATTGTTCGTATTCTTGCCTCAAAGCTGTATTTTCTGCTTCCAATTCACATATCATATCCTGTAATTCTGCACGTTGTTCTTCATCAATTACTAACATAAGTTGACCTGGACTAGCAGGTGCCCCTTCTAATGATTGGCAATAATCCGCTATCAATCTGTGTTCATCCTCAGGTGAAGCAGCTCTCAACTCAACTTCTGCAAGCCTATTAGCATATATTTCTAAGCGTGAATGCATATCGCTATGCTGGGGAGATGCAATGGGGCTTTCTAATTCATCTCCTTCTAAAACAGAACGTACCGGAAGATATCCCATTCGTGGATGTTTTATAAAGTAACGTTTACTTTTAAATTTATTTCGTAATGCTTTTGTAAAATCCCGAACATCCTCAACCGATGTAGTAGCAGCACAATATTCGTGCATAGGGTGTGAAAGTTTATGGCCTTTTGTTAAACGACCAGCAAAAAAACATACCTGACACATATCAAAATTGAAGCATTTCAAGCAGCGATATCTGAGCCCAATTATAGGATACTGTTTACAAGAATTGCATTTAGCTTGATGTTTTGCAGATTCTGCAGCTGCAAGTCGATGTAGAACTGGTAACCATACAAGTGATTGTGGCTCTTGCTTTAACCAAGCCAAAAAATGTGTTGCTTCTAGATCGTCACGATCACCTAAGCAACTACGTACGCTTGGTTCTATATTGGAACCACCAAAAGCTGCAACTTCACCTAACTGTCGAGGTACTTGTAAAATGTCATGGAGTAATAATCCTAATTTTCTTTGATCAGCTCGCTGCTGAGGATCAGCTATTAAGCGGAAAACATAACGATACTTATCCTCTAAATGGCCTCTCGTTAATATAGTTAGTCCTACCTGAAGGTCAATATATTATTTTAATCATGAAGATGATTATTCTTACCTTAAAGCTAAGTACACGTATTTGGCCTGTTCGTTGACTATCATAAACGTTAAGTAACCAATTAAGAGCTAAATCAACACACAATGGCAAATCGATTAAAGTAGGGTTTTGTGCAAGCGCACCACTGTATATAGCCCTAAGTACAAGCACCATATCAGCAACATCCAGCAACTTATCATTTTGCCCACGTAATCCATGAATATCAAATGCTTCTGAAACTGCCGACAGATTTACTAAATCTAGACATAATTTCTTTTGTATGGCACGAAGTTTTAAAGCAGTCCGATATGCAGAAAATCGTACATCGTTCAATTGTAATAAGCAAACAGCTAACTCTAACATATGGGGATGATCCCAATGAGTAGTTTCCAAACTGTGATTGATATAATATGGCACTTTATTAGGCGTTGTTGCTCTTTCCCATGGAGGTTGAACACTTGATGGACCTGGGGATAATTCACCTGAAAAAATAAAAAATATATAAACCGACACAAAGATTGCAAATAATACATTTCTGCCGTGATATGATATTCTATTTTAATAAGTGATAACCTGTGCAGTACATATCAAAAAGTAATATATACAGGGTGTCAATTTGAAAACTTTCCAGACCTCATATCTTCGAAACTATAACAGGTAAGTAGAATTTCTTGAAAACGTTTCTAGCACATTGAGGGGGGACCAATATGACGCATACAAAAATCTTCTGTAACTCGCCCCTTAGGCTCCAGTCACTTATTTAAATTTAAATTATTTATTTATTTAAATTGCACTACCCCATGTGTAAATACATCATTGGAAAGCTCTTTAAAATGCTATTCATCAGTAACAAACATAATGCTAATTAATCGATTATTTTTTAAATAATACGAAAAATAGTATTTAAATCAATTTATTCAAATTTGTTTTAAATGTCAAATTAGGTAGTATTTTCCAAAAACAGCTTATCTTTACACATAGGTAATCAAAATGGACAGAAAAACTCAACAATAACCCATAGAGAATTGTACATTCATGTTAAAAATCACAGGATCTCATTTAGATTAGACGATCAAAATGACTTCCAATATTCTCAAGGCAATAATAAAGTCTATTCATGTCGTACATTTTCCAAGGTTTGTGGGGCAATAGCTCGGCACTCTTTAATTATTCGCTGCCGCCAGGGTTGAGATGATTTAAACCAGTTGATTAAAATCATGATTTTAATCAGAATGATTTTTTTAAATAAACATCATGATTAATTTAATTTAGAAATGGAGGCTCAAATTTCAACACTTAAAAATGTATTTGTTCATAAAAAAAATAAAACTTTGATGCATTTTCTTGTGGTAATATTTATTATAATAATCGAAACGAAATTCAGCATTCAGCTGCTTTTTACAAAAATAAAACTATTAAAAAATGTTTTTAATCCAAAAAAGAGAATTATATTAAAAAAAAAAACTAAATACTGCTGAACGTCTATAACCTAAGTGTTATAACGCTTAAATAGAAATACTAGTTTAGCCGCTTTGTCACCGCCAAGTCTGTTTCTTATATCTGAATGTATAAATCCATCGATATCAGCAGAGGATGCACAGGCACACAAAACAGAAATCACTATAGGCAGCACGTACTTAATTTCTGGAACATCTTCTTGGGATCTCCACCACTATACTGCTGTTACATTTTTTATTATTTCAACCGAAAACATAGTTTTGTCAAAAGGGTCTGACTTAGCTTCCAACTTAATTAGTAATAATGGTAATAATCCTGTGTCTGCAAAATATTGGGAAACAATATCTAAAGCATCTCTCTTTTCTTCAGCTATTAATGGATATTCTTTATATTTATTGTAGGATCCAAGATATATGCCAAAATGTGAAAGGGGGTTAGAGCTTGAACATATCTTTATTAAATATTTGATACTGAAGCAAGCTTCTTTCTTCTACAAAACTGTCAAGTGTCAAAAATAGCCATTAACTTTTTCCATGTGTAAACTGATCGAGATAAAAATGCACCTTTTTGTTGTATTATGTCAAGTGCTATAGAAATAGGTTTTAGCAACTGTAGAAAATCTTCAGCCATCCTTTTAATACAGATATCTGAAACTTTTTTACAAATCACTGAATCAATTTCTTCTTTATGCTCTTCAAATATTAATAACAATTTCGGCCATGTATTTACATAGATCTCAAGACACTCTGAAAGTGAATTCCATTGAACATCTTGAGGTAAGACCAATTTATTGCCCCCTTTTTCTTTATACCAAGCATTTGGCAAATGGGTATTTTTGAAGTATTTCACAATTTGTACTATATGTTCTTTTACCTGCGAGGCTTCTAAATCTTTGGAGAGCAAATTAAGCAAGTGCGCCGAACAACCATATGTAATTATATGAAAATGTAAACTTTCACCATTAACACTCATAATAAAATACTTATCTTTCTTGATTGTATAATTTAAAGTACACCATTAAAAAACCCCAAAAAAGATAAGTTTATTTTTTATATGTAATTGTAAAATAACTCAACGACTCAGAAATTTTTTTCTTCCTACTGACCATGTTGGCCACATTATCTGTCACAATACTGGTAACTTTACAGTTATATTCAGTTCTACACTTATTTATCGAGTTAACAGCCAACTCACCAAGATAGTCAGCTGTATGGGAATGACTGGATGTATCTATGCTTTCCAAAAAAACACTGTTTTCATACTCTACTATCTAAACGACACAGATTATCGGCTCATTATGTATATTGGACCATCCATCTAAGGACATGCAAACAGACTGTCCAGAAAACTTCTTAAAACATTTAGGTTTTTCTTCCTCAAATACCTATTTCATTCGGGAGCTTTGACGATAAGTGAAATCTAGATGGAGGAACGTAACCGCGTCTTGGCATTTCTATGGCTTTTTGAATTTCCTAAAACTGCAATTTGTTGCGTAAACGGGTTTGGCTATTTGTCTGTCCAATTCTTTCTTCTTATCTTGTTCAGTTCGCACAATAAAAGAACCCAAATGACCGCTTCTTCCACCATTTTCACTTTCACCTACACTTCCCTTTTCACAGTTCTGTTTCTTTTGCAACTGGATAATTTCATTTTGGCTAGTTCCAGGCTGTGACTGACAATCACCATGAAGAGTTTCAACATCAATGATATCACTAGTTTTACTTTCACAGATTTCCCAGTGACTTTTTAGTCTGTCCACTAGACCTTGAAATTCCTCACCACACTTTTTACACACTGCTCTGCAACATACTTTGCCAACCACTTTCTTCTTTACAAAATGTTGCCAAATACTAACTTCCTTTCTGCCCCGTCTTGTCATGACTCCAAATGTCTTGCTAGATTACCCACAGAACCAAAAATATTACTAATAACTAGAATAAGTGCGTGCCATTTATATAGCTGAGCGTTTTCTGCCAGTTTTTACAAGTTTTAATAATTCCCCAAACTCGCAAAATTGCGTGAACAAAATTTTCACGTTAAGACTTGTCAAGTGTTGCTTCCTATCTGTCCTGCCTGCTAGGATTGAAAAAGTTTAATAAATAGATTTTATTAAACGAGTAGAAACTTATATTTAACATGTTACCCGCATTTAAAGGCCCATCAAATAAAAATTTGTGAGAGTCTTAAATATCTCCTAATAAGACTAGGAGAAGCATAAAATCTACAAAAATCGTGATGTATAAAGGTATTTAATTACGTCAATGATAGTTTTTATTACAAGTAAAACTCTATCCTAAACTACTAAATGCTTCAAAATAAAAAAACATTTTCATTGTTGTATATTCAATAGAAACAAGATTTATGACCCCAAATAAAAAAGCTGACCTAAATTTGTAAGGTGGGTATAGAAAAAGACTGCTAAATTAAATGTAACTATTTGAAACATCACAATTTCCAGAGTAAAGAATAAAGATTATTCTAATTTAATAATTTATATTCTGAATAAAAATGCATCAGCACAATGAATGGATGCTGTTTGTTTAATACTCCCATTGTATGACTTGAAAAATTGCTGACATTAAAAGGTTAACATTTTACCCATGCAAGGACGTTTAAACGTGTAACTGTAAACGTTTAATCAGTGCAACCCTACTGCCTGCAAATGTTTGTTTGCTTAACAAAACAAAACAAAAACAGAATTATTTGAAAATAATATATTAATTAATTAAAAAGAAAAAGAAAAAATAAAAAACGCTAGATTTTTCTTAAAATCATCGATTTTTAATTTTTATAAAAAAAAATCATGATTTGTATTAACCCTGGTTGCTGCAGATTCTGAATAGTAGTCAAAAAGTAATTGTGATAACGATAATACAGACTTTCCATCTTTGCTCACCAATTACACTAAGCAGATATATTATACTATACCGGGTGGTCGTAAAGTAAGGAATAAATTCAATATCTCGTAAAGCACAATTTTTTTCAAAAATCGTTCGGACCCGTCGATTTTATATTTTTTCGGGGCATATTTTGCGAAAAAAAAAATTTTATACAGGGTGTCTCAAAAAAAGATTTGCTAAAAAAAATTTTTTTTTTCAAATTGCAAGCCAATTTTTTTATTGCATTTTTAGATTGCCCTTACAATTCTAAACATTTGTCATGTAGCATGTGCTATACCTAAGTCCAAGCGTTTTGGAGTTATTCGCATTCAAAATTTAAAAATTGAAAAAAGATTATGAAGAAAACGAAAAATAAAATAATTTTTATAACGTTTTATTATATCGAAAACAAAGGTTCGTAAACTTAAAAATAATTTTATTTCAGCAAATGTTCGAAATGTCCTCCGTTAGTCAACTAACGCCCGAAATGGTTCGAAATGTGCAGCAGGAATTTGTAGATCGATTAGGCTATTGTCAGTTCGTCCGTTTCAATTTTTTGAGGGCGTCCAGCACGAGATTCATCTCCAAGACTGAAAGCTCCTTGGCGAAATTTTGTATACCACCTTTTACACATAGCATGACTTACAGCGTTCTCTCCATATGCAACACAAATCATTTCAGTGGCTTCATAAAACGCGAAGTGGATGGAAATTCAAATGTGCTCTTTTGTTATTGCCATTGTAAACACTACAGATTTTTCAGGTTATGTGCATCAAACGTCAAACCGCATGGTATTTTCAAAGACCAAATGTCAACGTTGTAAAACCGAAAAAGGGCAGGAAAATTCATGACATTTAATTTGTGGCTTCGGTTGTATGAAATCTAAAGCTCAGAACTTTTAGTGTACACCTTAATAGTTCAAGGATATGACAACCAGGACTTTATTAAGCATGTTAATTCTGGCCCTTGTACCTGCGCAAATAACAACAAAGAACTTAATACCCACGACGTGTATTGAATACACAAATCAAGAAAATATCGATCAAGGAGGTGTCTGTCGATCATGATTTAAGTCGCGAAAGTGACCAAGAAACGCTTTTGAAAAAAAGTTCTGAACAACAGAAAATTTATTAAGAAAGCGACGATGAACACGATTCTGAACATAGCAACAAAACAAGCAGCAGTGAAAGTGAAACTGAAGATGTTAATAAACGCCAGCGAAAGCAAAAAAAAAGGCACGACGTCAATGAGAAAACATGGAAGAAAAATGACAACAAATGAAAGCGAGAACTAGGAAAAGAGTACTTTGGAAAACAGTAAAAACAATGAAAAATGTTTGTGCTGGCAAGAAATCTTTAGGTAAAAAGAATAAAAATTGTACAAAATTCACTGAAGCTGAGAGACAACAGGTGTTCGATGGATTTTGGACAAACATGACGTGGGAAAAACGATCCCGAAACAGAAAAATTCCAGAAAGGTCAAGAACTTATACTTGGATTTATGATCTGAAGAAACAAGATCAAGAGGAAAATTTAAGGTGTGTAAGAGCATGTTTTTAAACACTCTAGGTTTAAAAGAAAAAACAGTGTTACATTGAAAGAACTCTGAGGTTAACTATACTGATGACAGCAGTGTAAGTAGAAAAGTTAACAATGCGAAACTTGAAGGCACTAACCTCGGTGAATCTGTCACCAATGTACAAAACAGAAAAGATTATTTACGATATTTTTTTAACGGTCTTACAAAAGTAATCACATTATTGTAGGGCTAACTCTTCGAACCTCTATTTAGAACCAAACTGGATTTCAAAATCAGCTTTGTATAAATTTTATAAAGTTTGTACTAATGAACACGATGTACGACCGGTATCTATAGCTCTGTTATATCACATCTTTGAAGAAATGAGTTTAAGCCTTTTCTCCCCCAAAAAAGGATTAATGTGTAGTAATGTGTAGCGTACAGAACCCATAACCTCTCAGAACAGGAGTATTCATTACATAGAATAAGGAAAAACGAAGGCAGAGAAGTCAAAGCCTGTGATAAGGAATCTGATAATAAAGTATTTTGCCTGGATATGCAATCTGCGTTACGAAGCCCAAGAACAAATGTTTCAAGTCTATATTTCAAACAAAAGTTATCTGTACACAATTTCACTATATATGATATGAGAAAAAGAATGATGGTTATTGTTTTTTTTTGCACGAGGCAGCGGGCGGTGTGACATCGTATGCTACTTTCTGGAAAGATATGTCGTGGTTAAACATCTACAAAACAATCAGAAGATTGTTATTTACAGCGATGGCTGTACCTCACAAAACACAAATAGTACGTTGGCAAATGCGCTCCTAAACACCGCTGTCATTGAACAAAAATATCTGGAAAAGGGCCACCTAGGAGGCAGACTCCATGCATTCGTTTATTGAAAGGCAATTGAGAAAAACCAATATTAAAGTGTCAGCAGAGTATGTGGGAGTATACCTCAAACCCAGAGAAAATCCGAGGCCCTATATTGTAAAATATCTGGACCTAGACATTTTTAAAGATTTTTCGCCTTTTAAATTTATTTCGTTTTTAAGACCTGGTAGGACGTCTGGTGATCCAGTTGTCACTGACTGAAGGGCGTTGAAATACTGTCCGGATGGTACAGTTAATTACAAATTGAGACACCCTGAAGAATATAGAGCACAGGAGTTTATCTAGAAACACTGTAACGTCTATTCCATATAACTTCTGCCCTCTCAGGCATCGGATTGTCGGTGTCCCTCCCTCACCCATCTCTTCCGATCCATGCTGTCCCTTGCTATCTTTTTCATTTCTGTGAGTGATTTTCCTCTTATTTTCTCCTGATCTTCGATTATGTCTAATCAACATTATCTTGGTCTGCCGCATCTTCGTCTATTAGGTTATCCTATTTCTAGTATTCTTTTTGGCAATGATTCCTTATTCATTCTGATGAGGTGTCCATACCAATCCATCTGCTTCTCCCCTATTTTATCCAGTATTGATGGTTGGTTAGCAATCTCCCTTATGTGCGCATTCCTAACGTGTTCACTTTTCGTAATTCCCGTAACCTTCCTCATGTGCTTCGTTTCCATTGCCCCTATCTTTCCTTCGTGTTCTCACTTTATTGTCCAATTCTCTGCAGCATATGTGATTGCGGATACTGTTATTGTATTTATAGATCTTTACCTTAACTTTAAATTCTATGTCTTTGTGACCTAAGATTGACCCGTTTAGAGCATAGTATAGTAGTATGGGTTTGTTAGCTCTGTTGGTTAGTTCTGGTTCAATTTTGCCATCGTTATCAAAAATCGTTCCCAGATATTCGAAGGTTGTTCCTCTTTCTAGAGTAGTATTTTTGTAAATAATCCCCCTGTTCCTATTGATATCTCGGTTTTCATTTACTATCATCACTTTTGTTTTGTTGGTGTTTACTCATTTGTCTAGTAATCTCTGCATGTTTCTTCTTGAATCCGCTATTAAGCAATAGCATTTAAGTTGTTATATCCTACCACTGTGTTTAATGTTGTTTCTGTCTTAATTCGTTTGATTATTCTGTCCATCATTATCCCTCTTTTCATCTCAAACTCCGCTGATCTTTGGCCGGCTATCTGTATTTTACATTTCGCTTTATTTATCGTTCCTCTTATTATTCTTATGAGCTTGTTTGGTACGTTTAACTCCGCTAGGGTGTCCCATTGTGCTTCTATGTTAACAGTACCGAAAGCTGACTTTAAGTATATATATATATATATATATATATATATATATATATATATATATATATATTCGCGTGTTTGCCTGTCTGGTCGGAATGCAGTTTGTTCTTCCTCCATCCTGTATTCCACATATCTCCTTAGCCTGTTCTCCAGTATTCTTGTATAATCCTTACGGGTTGTTTGGGCCAGACATAGCTCGCTAATTATCGCACCTTGTAGTTTCTCCCTTCTTGTGTATTGGTACGATCATGTTACATTCCCATTCGTCTTCTCCACTTGCTTTCCCGATTTTTAACCGCTGTAATGCTTCTTGTACTTCTTCTTTGGTTATTTCTTGGATGTCCCTTCTGTCGTCATTTTCTCTTCTGCCTTCCGCCTTTGTTTCCCCATTTTTTCTCATAATACTCCCTCCAAGTCCTCAAAATTTCCTTTATTTCCGTTTGAAGATCGCCATTATTGTTGTACATTGCTTTTATTTCCGGTTTGTTCCTCTTAATCTCTTTATCGTGGTCCAGAACTTGTTTTTGTCTATGTTATAGTTATCGTTTAATTCGTTCCCAAACTCCTGCCAGCTGTTCTTTTTCGCCTCTTTAACCGCTTTCTATACTTTGTTTCTTTTTTCTGTATAGGTTGTTCTGTCTTCTCTTGCTTTTGTTCGGATATGCTTTTTCCGTGCTCTTTTCTTCTCATTAACTAGCCTTTTTATCTCTTCCGTCCACCACTTGGTTCTCCTTGAATTATTGTTATAATTTTTTCGTCCGCATACCTCTTCCGCTACCTTTAGTATTGTTTCCTTGAAAGTTTTCCACAGCTCCTCCAAATCTCCGTTTTGTATCTCTTCTTTCCGTCTATTAAATAACATGTTTGTTTTGTCTTGAAACTTCTTCTGGTTCTCTGCTATTTTTAGTCTGTTCGTTGCTATCCTACTATATTCTATTTCCCTAGTTTTACTTATTTTGCTTATGAATTGGGCCACTACTAGTCAGTTGTGGGTACCTAATTCTGCCTTCTTCTTTGTTGCTATATTTTGTATTTTCTCACTAAGGTTTCTCGTGTACACTACATAATCTATTAAGCTTTTACCGCTTCTCTCTTCTGCCACAAATCTGTAAATATATTCTTCCTCTTGCTTCCAGAAAGTGTTGCCTATTATTAAGTCGTTACTTTGGCAGAATTCTAACATTTTTAATCCATTCCTGCTGAGAGTCCGCTCTCCCCACTTTCCAATACAACCTAATCCTCTATTGGGGTCCTTTCCTACGTTTGCATTCCAGTCCCCCAGGATCATTGTTTCATCCGCTTCCTGTTTTGCTTCATCTAAAACTTCTTGGAGTGTCTTATAGAACTTTATTTCCATCTCTAGTGTGCCTTCTAGCGACCCATAAATTTGTATTAAATTTACTATCTGATCTAATTTCACTGTTAACACCAAAATTCTTGAATTCACCGCTTTATATTTTATAACGCGCTTGTTCATATCTTCATCCATTACTATTCCGACTCCTTTTGCTCTATTTTCGCTCTTTACTCCTGAGTAGTACATTGTGCATTTGTCAGTAATCCTTGCTATTCCTTTTTTCTTAGTTTCGCTAATGCCTAGAATGTGGATAACGGTGTTCTCCATCTTTTCTCCTAACTCCATCTCCTTACTAGCTAAAGTGTTTATGCTCCAGATCCCTATTAAAACTATGTTGTGTTTTTCTTGCAAGGTCCGCATGTGTGCTCCATCCTCCTTTTTTAGTCTGCAATTTGTTTTCTCGTATTCCTTTTCTGAGGCTTTCTAAAGTTCTTTGAATCAAGATACGTTGCGCCGGTGATTAGCCCAGCCGCAACGGTCCCGTTACCTCGGGACAACTGGTGTCAGGTTATAACCCCCAACACTGAGTCGCCAGAGCCTCGTTCGTTGTCTAGCAGGGTGTACCGGGTAGTTAATATCTACCGCTCGAGCAGGTGGGGTTGACATTTGGGTCCTTAGATGTTAATGGGCCCCGTACACTTTCCTTAGAGGAAATAAGCGGATTAGAAGTGAAGGAAGCCATAAAAAAATAAAACTAGGGAAAGGCGCGGGCAAAGACGAAATAAGCCCCCAAATGATAAAATATGGAGGAAGACTAGTACATTGGATCAGGAAAATATGCAAACAGGCTTGGGAAGGCGAGAACATACCAAAGGACTGGGAAGAAAATATCATAATACCGCTCCACAAAAAGAGAAAAACGGATAAATGCGAGAATGGCCGGGCAATATGCTTAACATCAATACAGAAAATATATACTAGGATAAGAGAAGTAAGAATCAGACAGAATTTAAAAGGCAAAATTCACGAAGAACAGGCAGCATATAGAAAGAAGAGACAAACTCAAGACGACATATACACATTAAGAACAGCAAAAGAAGCAAAAATAGAAGGAAAATCACTACACCTCCCATTTATAGACTTACAAGCAGCGTTTGACACAGTCACTAGAGAAACCCTATGGAACGCGATGGAAGCATTAGAAATACCCAAACAACTCATAGACGCGACTAAGAGACTACGAAAAGACAAAGGGAATAGTAAGAATAAACGGGCAAGAATCAAACTTCCATTCTTCTCCGTTTATAATAAACTTATCTCTTCTTATAGTTGCGTTCAATCTTTTTTAGCTTCTATCATGTGCGCGAGTAGTTGCTTTTTTGTTTCTCTTCTTTTCTTATCTAAGTTCTCGTTAATGCCCAATTTTGTTCCTGCCAGTCTGTAAGTGTTTCATAGTATTTCCTGTGTTTTCCAGAGTGTTTCAAATCCGAGTTCCATAGGTCTGTTTCCTTCTCCCCCTCTCTCCCCTAATCTAAACATAAAGTCTACCTCATTATCCGCTATTGGTACCCCCACTCCTCTTATGATTTCGTTTAAAAGCTTCTCTTTGAGGGTTGTTGGGTTTTCCTTCTACTCCTTCGCGATACCAAAAAAGATCAAATTTCTTTTTCTTGATTCATTCTCCAATCTTTCAATTTTTAGAGTCTGTTCATTTATAGTTTCCTCTAACTTCTTTATTTGGTTTTTTGTTGGTTTACGTTTTTGTTCGTCTTTTTTTTCCGTTCCGTCCCTATCAATCTATCCATGATGTCTTTTAAATTTACTTCCCCACCTTCCGCCATTGTAAATTCGTTCCTATAAATTTTAATAAATCTGTGTAACTCCCTGTAATTTGATTGAGTGAATGCGTGGTTGTTTACTTATCTCGTCGCGCGTGCGGTCGCCGGCTAGTTACTCCGTCGGACTTTGACCTCTTTACCTTCTTTCCCGCTAGGATCGGACTTCCCATACAAAAAAAATTCCTATTAAAAAAGAAAAATGGAATCTACAAACGCTAATGCAAAGTATAGAAAAGGATTTCCACTCGTTCTATGACAACTTAACGTACAGATTAAATTGTAATGTTTAAGCTTTTATTCAAGAATTTGTGTTAATTTTTTTGTTTCCACCCGATATTTAGTTTACCTCGTTTAATTTGTTTATTGAATATTTAGTGTCGGGTGTCCGTGATTTTATCACATATTTGCCGTTAATTTCGAAATTTTAATTTATTTGTTAGTACCGGACTTCTGAAATGTAGTACAAACTCGGCATACGTTAACAATACCCTGTTTTGCTAAAGGATCAATTTGTTCCACGGAAGCCCCAGGGGCGTGTTTTGCTCATTCTTGATGGGCACGCATCACACTACAGCAGTACGGAAACTTTAGAATACGTTGGAGAGAATGAAATCATTTTCGTGTCTCCCTAGCCACACAACACAGTTTCTGCAACCTCTTGATAGAGGAGTTTTCAAACCTCTGAAGAGTTTTTATTACGAAGAATGCCACGCGTTTATGAAAAGAAATCCCAATAGGCGTATTGATAGGCCAGATTTTGGGAAAGTACTAGCTGCAGCGTGGGAGAAATCTGCAACAGTTAAAAATGCGGTATCCTAATACTACACAAGCCAAACTCTATATAATAGAAAATGAGAATGATACAAATGCATCTCTCCAAGAAGAACCGACAGCCTCGACTGACAGTACAGGAACTGACTATGAAGATACAGAAGTCCTGCCAAGTATGTTAGGTGGAACACAGGCTTCGAAGACGCCAAAGAAAAGAACTCAGACAAACTTTTAGATGAAATTAGCCCGGTGCCGATCGCAGAAGTAGGCAACTGGCTTCTGTCTTGACGAGTACAGACAATATTGACATTAAAAAAAAGTTAGAAGAAAAGATGCAACGCTACGTGAAAAAAAGAGAAAAGAAAGAATACAGGAAAATGAAACTGAGTAAGATTACTACGAGACAAGAGCAAGTGAGATCTAGAAAAGGCCAATCGAGTTCTTCGGAATCAGAACTAGACGAAGACATTGTCGTCTACGATGACTCATACGCTAATAAATGCGTAGGTTGCGGAGAAAACCACGAAAACATAAAAAAATCAGATGACTGGATTAAGTGTGTACGGTGCTCCAGATGGCTACATGAAGGATGCACAAAATATTCAGATGAATGTGACTTCTGGGGAAAAATGGAATAGGTACAATGACTACAGTCATTTAAACACATTCTTTCGATACTTTCCGCTTGAGTCATCTCACCTGATAAAACGGGCCAACTCTCCTCTACAATAAAGATGAGATGGCTCACATAAGGATTTTCTATTTTATTTCATCATAATTAATTAGATTGTTTCTTATTCATATATATATATATATATATATATATATATATATATATATATATAATATATATATATATATATATATATATACATATATATTAGTAGTATTAAGTAAGACAATGTAACGTAATTACGAAGTAAGTCGGTCGTTAACCGAACAGCTGTTTGTTTTTGCATACGAGGGCTTTGCGAATAGTCGCAACATTTATGAAGTTATTTTTATAGGAATCGACCTACATCATTTATTGATCTGATTTGCTAAACAGCTAAGCGAATTTAAATATTTGTTAATGCAAAGCTGTATATTTTCTCGAATTTAGCTATTACATCCCGACTTTGTCGTTTGTTAAATGTTAGGATTCTATAAATTTTGGATCATGTTTGTTTAGTTTTGTTGTGACGTATTTTTCCGTTTTAAAGTGTATAATTAATTACCATTTTGATCAGTTATTTTTGGGTATTTGAGTCAATAATTTTGATGTGTAGTTTATCGAAATATTTAGTGAGTTTTAGGTTTATTATAGCATTTTGTGGCTTTTATATAAGGCTTATGATTTTATTGAGGTTTGGAAGGACTTGGCGTAAATATTTTTGGAATAGAATTTTTAGTAGTAGAATGGCTTAGTTTCCAGTGAACGTTTTGGATTCCTGTTAGGCCAATATAATATCTAGTTCATGACATTTTCCCGCTATAAATGTATTTAGCAGGTAGTGTCTTTTTGAGTTTTTACTCGACTTCGACGTTTTGGAGTTGTGACAAGTGCCCTTTTACAACTTTAAGTAAGAACCCAGCCCACACCACTGAGCTATGCAGTACGCGGACATTGCCTCTAGAGGCTGGATGCTCTAATGAGTATTTGGCCTGTAACATTAGTTTATGTTATTTGTACTTAACAGAAATTGTAATTTTTTTATATGTTCCTTTTATTTGATGCTAATAAAAACATTGCAAAATAAAAACGTCATCAATTTTTTTTTCTGTAAGAGGATAAATACAAAATTACCTTTTCCTTCATAATATCTAATATCGTAAGTTCAATTATTTCTCGGGAAAATGTCCTTCAAAAAATGTAAATTATGCAAAAAGTTAATAACTACAACCTTAATATATCCGTGAAAGTTCATTTTAGTACTGTAGAAAAAATAATAACTCTAGTGTCAATGATTATTTTAATAAAGTGTTTTTTGTATCTCCTGTAAAATTTAACCAAACGAACTTACGCTGTTTGGGAATTAATCTAACGATATGTTGTCACTATCCTGCATTTTATCTTGACACTCTTACGAACATGTACAGATATTTATAAAATGCATTTTAAAGTCTCACATAAGGTAGCTTATTATTATTACACTACAAAAAACTTTCAATAAGAAAACCCATACTCTCTAAAGTTGATGTACAAGAGGTGTAGAATGATAAAAGTACCAAACATTGACTTTTATCTAAAACAGTACTTGTCTCATATGTAAGAAAATAAAAATTCTCAAATTACAAAATATGCAATAGTTTTAATTTAAGAAAGGTCTAACAAACAACCATGCTACTTTCTTCAATTGGACCAATCAGAGCGTTTTTACACCGAATATTTCCTAGTGTGATTTTTTCAGCGATTAAATTTTTGTTTACCTTTTTGACAGTCTGTAATAAAATAAAATAAAAATGTACAATGTTTTGTTGAATATTTGTAGTGAACATAATACTTTGTGTAAAATAATAACATAAAAATATAACTTGATATTAAATTAAAAAACTACAGCAGCTTTTTTTTTTAAATTTGTTTTTTAGCAAATATTCTCAACTTAATAATTCAAAAAAGCTGCTATAGTTTTAACCGGCAAAATTCATAGGTCTTGGGATATAACCTACGATTATTTCCCTTGTTTTATATTAACCAATGAAATATCATAAATGTTAAAATTCAGACTAATCGGAATAAAATATCAGCGACTATTGCACTAAAGAAATAGTCACTTGTGTTCCTGTTTTTTGTATTTTTGTATTCAGTTAATAAAACGTTTTTATTCTGGTTAATTTAATTAACACGTGAAATAATCTTCCTAAATATAACACGACCTTGATAAAGACAAACTGCTATTTTTGTTGTTGCTAGATTTCTCTAATATTTTGCAATTTGATTCAACATAATTTTGGCATTAATAATCTTAAAGCGCTTGAGCTATAGCTCTCAGGCTTTAATCAGATTATTAATGCCAAAATTACATCTCATCAAATCGATACTAAAATATTCTCGAAATCTAGGTATAACAAAAATAACCGACTATGTACCAAGCTATTGTTATATTACCTACGATTAAAAATCTATTAGTTGTGAATATTTCAAACAAATCAAAAATTACCTTGACTACTACTTTGAAGTTGTTCACGCCTTTCTCGAATAGCTGCTTGTAATGCTCGACAACGAGCAGTACAATCCTCGAGTTGTACAGCTTGAGCAGATGGTAGCACTGAACCTAACATAGCTGCATGCAATCTAGCTTCTTCTAAAGAACGTTGTAACGGAGGTAATTTTTGTTCCAATACCCTTAAATTCGAAAGTAGGTCCCTTGCTTCAGCAGCACTTCGAGGAGTGCTCCAAGTAAGAGTCATTCTTTCTAAACTTGCAACCGCTGATGCTGATTCTTTAAGATTCACTTCTAATTGTTTTAATTTCTAAACAAATACTTGCTTAAACTATGTTAATTTCATAAAGCGTTAGTTACTTACAGCTACATTTTGTTCAAAACGTGTTGATAATTGATCAGATCTATCAATAAGAGCATTCCATTTATCCGATAATTTGATAAGTTCTCTACGTAAGTTACGTGCTAATTCTCCTGATGTTTCACCTGATACGTACTGCCTTGCATTTCTTAAACTTGATTCGACAAGTGGTCGCTTATCTTCTAATTGCTGTCTAAAAGCTCGATGATCATCTTGGCAAGAGGCCAAACCTAGCTCAGTATCTTTACGTATTACCCATTCAGTTAATTCACGTAAAGACAATAATAAGGTATTCCAGTAATCAGCATTGTGCTCTAAACGATTACGTAAGTCTAAAGTATGTGTATTTAATGCCTGTAAATTTTTATATTTAAGGTGTTAAATATGGATATCAACATTTTTACCTGCCATCGTCGTTCCATTTCATCACCACGTAACTGCAACATTAAAGCATCTTCTGGACTAAGGGAACCCAAGAGTGCCATACTAGAAGAACGCAGAGCAGCATGAGTACTTGATTGGCATTCAATATCATTTTGAAGTTCTTTAAGTTGTTGAGCACCTCTGCGGGATTCTGGTTCAGTCTCTAAACTTTCTAAAACCGATTCTACCTCACTTAACCAACCCAAAAAATTATCCATCGAACGATCCAAATTTTGTAAAGAACTTAAAGCAGAATGAAGTAACTTTCCTCTATTTATAACACAAGCATCTATACGAGAATAATGTTGATTTACATATTCAACTACCTATAAATCAGCTATTTTAAAATAACGACCATGAAAAATATTGAAAGAAACCTTTTTAAAACGGCCAGTATCTTCATTTTGACGGCTAGTAATAATTCGTTGCATTAATTGTTGAAAGGCCTCTACTTGTCCTTTAAATTGATGGAGTTCAGCATGTAAAGCTTTTTGCTCCCGTAATTGTGCTTCTAACACATCTGCTGTATGTCCTATAGGTACCATGCTTGCTAGTCTTGCTTCCATTCGTTGCAGACATGACTCGAGTTCTAATCGCTTCTGTTCAAAAATTTCTTCTTTTCTTTGCATTTTTCCTTTTATTATTTATTGATACATTATAATAAAATGATTTGTTTATTATACATTTTTAAATTCATCTGTTGTTTGGAATCTTCTACCTTTTGGAATCATTGTAAAAATGGAATTGGATCAATGTTTGTGGATTACCAGGGGTTGATGACCGCGCACCTGTATAATAAAACATACATCTTGTATGAGTAATGCATCATTTCCTCCACTCTTCAAATTTCCTTATGTTCTGGTGACGTCATAACGCGGCGGGATTTGCAAAAGTTGCAATTACAGAATTGTTTGAACAGTAGAAATGAAAAAAGGAATTACATATAATTGTCATGATTAATGCGGAAATTTAATGAACCATGTAATACATTCATTATTGGAACAAAATAAATTCAAATGATTTGCAGTTTTTTTTGTCAAAAAATTACACCTTTTTTTCAACGCATACACAGTGCGACAACAAAGTAAAATAAACAAGCGTTTTCACACGGAAGGAGTATATGTATAAACCGCAATTAATTGCTTTCGTACGCGATATATTGCGAATGATTTTCACACGAGAAACAATTGCTACAATATATGTAACAATAACAATACAATATCCGGTGTTGCAGTTTTTCTCAGTTACTTTTTAAACATGATGGAGAGAAGACGTAACATTTTATTACTGGCTCTGTTAAATCAAAGAAACCAAAAGAAAAAGCAAAATATAGAATAGAAAATATTTTATAGGCAAGATATGTGGGGGGTGCATTTTGCGCACTTTTTTGACCAATTACGGGAACATGAAGACAAATGTTTTAATCACTTTAGGATGAGTACATCCCTGTTCGATCATCTTGTAGATATTTTAACAGATTCAATACAGAAAACAGACACACTATGAGGTTATGTGTACCACCTAAGGAAATGCTTGCACTTACAATAAGGTAAGTTAATATTTTATACAAATATTTATACCACTTTGCAGTTTAGTTCATATTTATAACATGTTTTGAGTCTCTTGCAATTCAATTTTGGCTCCCCCAAATTAAAATCCAGCTTATGTCACTGTCCATATACTTTTTCACGCAAAAAAAGAAAAAAAATTCTCAGAAATACAAAAAAAGGAACTGTTTTATTTGCAAAATTTACAGTTTAAAACTTTGATAAAGAAGTTACAGGTTCAGATATGAAAATGATCATCTGTATACAGTGGAGACTAACTGATGATAAGTAGGGACCCATACGATGACCACGACGACGTAGGAGTGTTTGACGAAGGTGCAGATAGACCTTGTTGCACGTAATTGTCTTTTAATTTCATGAATTAAAGCCATGACTTTAATTCGGAATTATAATTTCTGATCTTCATTGAATTTTTTTACGTAAGGTGTTACGGAAACAAAAAAACCAGCATCCGTATCTATTTCGCTTGACGATTGAGGTTTGTCAGTTGCTTCTAAGGCTTTTAAAATTTCCTTATCAGTTTCACTCATTGCTGACCTGTGAGATCGTTTTAGAGAACGAGAAGCAGTTGCTGTGGAATCTGGATCAAAGTCCGTTCACTTTCACTTTGCTTGTTGTCAACTTAACTTGAGGGAATTTTGTTAGAAATTGTAACTGGTCACAACAAATATATGTTTTGCTTCGTTTATCTCCACTTTTTTTCTTAAGTGAAAGAGCAAAGTCATTACGAATATGTTTCCATTTTTCTTGTACAGCTTTTGCTACAAATAATGTATATAATATTATTAGCAATATGCAGTAAGAGAAGAATTATAAATAAAAATTATATGTTTGATTTTTATATACCTATGTATTGTATTGATTTTTTTACGTATTGATGCATTTTCGTTCGGATTTTGGATTTAATTAAATAATTATAATGTTTATTTACTTTTATTACTAAAGATTATTAATACTGAAAGCTTATACGAATATTGAATATGTAAATGCAGAAGGTAGTAAACTCAATAGAATCCAGATAAATAAGCAAGTCGAATAGAGCATAATTTTGGTCAATGATAACAGTAATCATTTTTTATACTCACTTTGAGCTAGTCGCCGCACCCAATTAAGAAAAGAATTTACAAACGTAAATATTAAAGTTCATTTACTCAAACTGAAATTAAATAGCACGCGAATTAAAATGAACTGCTAGATGATATCTTTATAACTTGAACCCATTCCACGTAAATGAAAAGGTAATCATTTACAGTCTCACAGCAACAATAGAACATTTTTATTCAATAATTTTGACATTATAAAAAATGGTAAAAGAACTCAATATTTTTTTTTTTGCACTTCCGAGACTAAAATAGATACTTTAGTCTCTGTCTACAGGGACTAAAGTGGGTCATTTATTCCCTAGGGATTAAATATGGACTGAACCCTAGAGAGTTCATTGACAGATGTCAAACTTCAAATATTTTTTATTAATTTTTTTACGAAACATTAACATTAATATTATTACAATTAATAAATATCGAACGATTGATTTCCGAAACGATACTGCTGGATGTAAGGTTACGCATTTCCAAATGAATCAGTGCCTGTGGGCCGATCCGATTGGCACGAGGGTCCTGGGAGTGAGGTAGCTGGTGTTTTTTTGATCACCTCCACCTCCATTAAGATAAGATTCTTATTATTCAGGGAGTTTTCCACATACCCTTCTGCAACAGTTGCAGACTTCCATCCTCCATGTCTTTTTAAAACGTCGCACCTGAATCAGCTAGTAGAGATGCAGAGGTTCGCCGCCAACAATGTCCTGTATATGACAACGTATCTGGTAGGTTTAAGAATGTTGCAACTTTTTGGGGCAATTTTCCAAATATATTCTTTACTACAGGTTGCACTGTACACTGCTTGTTAACCTAACGAACAAAAAATCTTCAATGGGGAGTTTCGGCTTTTCTCAATGACATATTTCTTGCAGATTTTTGTATAACTAGAGATAGTTTTATCTGAATCTTTTACAACGAAGTTCCTCTCTGTTCCATTTTTGGTAGCTCTAATGTTAACAAGAAGTCTGTTGCCCAAATCAGTCACATCATTAATTAACAATTCGACTAATTCAAGTCCTCTACAAGCCCCTGCCACACCAAATATGAGTGCTACCTACAAAAAAATCATTTTTAAAAGTAGGTACAATGATTTTTGGACATACTCACTTTTGTCATTAAAAATGTGTCATCTGAAGCTTCCTTTAGAAACGTATCAATCTGTTCGATAGTTAGTACCTTTGACTTCTTCGCTTTGTAACCAAAATTTTTCCTTTTCAGAAGCGTC
The DNA here is from genome assembly GCA_036346205.1 of Vesta saturnalis. NCBI lineage: Eukaryota > Metazoa > Arthropoda > Insecta > Coleoptera > Lampyridae > Vesta > Vesta saturnalis. Next base: position 1,214,422 of record JARFJB010001689.1, read on the forward strand.
GTCAATTTGTGGAATTTACTTATATCAACATTATGTTTAACGTTAAGCGTAGTTTTTAACATTGAATACTGGACCCACAATGTGGAAGCAGCAAATTTGTTTACCTTTTCAATAAAAAATACCAGCAAAGTATTTTCGTTAAAATTTGTAATTTTCTTTTCACAGCACCACTTTAAAAATATATCATACTCTTTATCGTAAATTTTACGAGATTTGGAAGGCAGTAAGTCTTCTAAAGCCTCTTCAGCGGCTTTTTGTAGATCAAATTCGTCGTACATATTTATTACCCTTTTGTAAAATTTTTCTCAAATATGGCCACCGCTGTTTACTAATTCCTATGCTAACCGACTGTTTTTTTTTCAAATAGCAAGATTCTAGATAATTTTATACAAATTTGTCACATTGACACGAACAAATTTGGAATTATTATACATAAAAAATAAATACTTTGGAAGTGCAAAAAATAGCGTATATACTTCGGGACCAAATATAATATACTATTGTAGCGGCGTGAAAATGACACGAGTAATAAGTAATGAAATGTAACTTTCATTACTCAATAATAGAACGTTATTACTTTAAACTTTGTTTTCTTGTAGCGCACAATACACATTACTTAATAAATAAGGTACACCGTAAAATCATTAATCGTTAAAGCGGCATAAGGTAAAACAGCTTAGGTTTGCCCAGGATAACTTAACTTAACCTTCACGCCATTCCCTTGCGGGGTAGGTAAAACAATCCCTGCCTCTTATTTATTTTTCATTCACAATCTTTCTCCATGCTTTCCTATCTCCGCATACCTCCCTAGCTTCCGTAAGATTCATATATAGTCTCTGACATACCCTTTTGTTTTTAAAGCTCCTTATCTTTCTTTCTTTTATCATAGATTCTACTACATTCAGCCAAGTTTTACGCGGCCTACCAGGCTCGGCCTTTCCTCTAACCTCACCCACATATATTTGTTTCGTTAATCTTGCGTTGTTCATTCTCTCAATGTGACCAAACCAACGTAATGTACAACTTTTATATCTATCCATCATCGTCTTTTCCTCACCACACTCCGTTATTACGAATTCATTTTTTATCTTTTTATCTTTTATTTTTCTTTCGTGCTTTTTTTTGACATACCCATGTCTCACTTCCATATAGTACTGACGGGACGAATACGCCATTATAGATTGCTCGTTTCGCAGCTAGGCTCATGCTTTCATTTCTCATTATCGTCCACATACTTCCAATCACTTCCCTTCCAGCATTGACCCTTCGTCCAATCTCGCTCTCAATTATACCATCTGCAGTAAACATCCTACCGAGATATACCATCTCGTCCACTTGTTCCACAATTTCATCTTACAGAGTAAATACTCTACTCTCCTTTCCACCTTCCCGATTGAACACCATAATCTTAGTTTTGTTCACGTTTACCTTTAGGTCCATGCTCTCACAGACTGTTTCAAACTTCCTCAGAGCGGTTTGCAGCTCATCCGCACTGTCACTTAATAAGACTGTCATCTGCATACACCAGAAGTCGTACATTTACGTCACCAATCATTACACCATTTGTATCGGTACATGCTTGTCTAAGACATTCATCCATGTATACATTGAACAACCACGGTGACATCACACAGCCTTGTCGCACTCCTTGCTCAATATTAAAGTATTCACTCACACCTCCTCTCACCCTAACACATGCCCGACTACCGTTGTATAGACCTTTATTTACGCCATATTTATTTAATATTTCCAACAGCTTCTCCCTATTCACTCTGTCATATGCTTTCTCCAGATCTACAAACGCACAGTACAAATTCCTTTTTACCTTTAAACACTTCGATCACCGGCTGGAGAGCAACCATCTGATCGACACATCCTCTCCCTGGCATGAAGCTACCTTGCACATCCCACATCTTAGTTTGTGTAGTTCCTCGTACTCTATCAATCAGTATTCTTCCAAATACTTTACCAGGCACGCTGAGCAAGCTTATTCCTCTGTAGTTCTTACAATCACTCTTGTTCCTCTTACCCTTATACAATGGTACAATGATCGCGTTCTTCCAATCACTCGGCACTTTTCCACACATAAGGCATACATTGAATAATTCACACAATCTTCGTATAAGCTTTGCACCACCATATTTGAGCATTTCACCAGTGATTTCATCTACGCCTGCTCCCTTGCCGTTTTTCAACCTTCCTACCGTTTTCTCTACCTCATTTATTCCAATATCCTTCTCAGTTTCATTCATCATTTTTTCTATGTTCTCCTTATTTAACCCTTCAGTCTTACTTTCCTCACTACTGTACAGCTTTCCGGAATATTCTTGCCAGCATTTCCTCACTTCACAATTGTCCATACTATTTCATTTATAGCATTCTTCACTCCTGCAGCGTTCTGTTTTGGGCCACGTTTTGTATTTTTGACCCATTTCCAGAAGAGTTTTTTGTTTCCCTCAAAATCATTCTGCATTTTCTCTACTTCCACAGCCATCACTTCCTCTTTACTTATTCTCACTGCATCCTTCGCTTCTTTGTTTCTTAATCTGTACACCTCATACAATCGCTTTTTCTCAGTCTCATTTTTTGCAGCAATCATTGCCATGTATTCATTTTTTTTTCTTACATACTGCCTTCTTTACCGAATCATTCCACCAAGCACATTTTTTCTGTCTACCTACAGTCGCTCTTCCACATATTCGCACGGCACAATTGACAACAGTGTTTTTCAAGCTTATCCATGCACTTTCAACGTCAGTGTATTTTATTTGTTCGTTCCACACTGTTTCATTCACATTCAACTCTTTACTCAGCATCTGCGTAATTCATTCTCGCACCATTATCCACTAGTTTGTCAACCCTAATTCTGGACGTTCGCACTAGGTTTGCTTCCCTTCTCCAGACCCACTTTTGCCCTAAACACACTCTCGATACAACCAAAAAGTGGTCCGATCCACACTCCGATCCGCGCATTACCTTTGTGTCTTTCACCAGGGTTCTAAGCCGTTCATCATACACTATCAAGTCTATCATACTTTTAGATTCACCTCTTTGCCATATATACATATGCACATTTTTATGTTTAAACCACGCATTGGATACAAACAGGATTCTCTCCACACAGATGTTCAGCAGGTGTTCACCGTTCTCATTGACTCTTTGGTCTCCGAACTTTCTTAGAACGCGTTTACTATGTTCTCTCTGTACACCCACCCATCCGTTCACATCCCCCACTATCATCACTCTTTCGTTTAGCTTAGATATGTTCAACACGTTCTCTACTTCATTTCAGAAGTTCTCACGCTCCTGGTCTCTTTCTCCATTCACCGGTGCATAGCAATCAATAAGAAAAATTCTTCGAAACTTCACTTTCATTCTAACCCATATTACCCGGGGAGATACCAATTCGTACTGTTTAACACATCTTTTCGCTCTTTCACTTATGATCATTCCAACTCCTTTTGCGCCATGCACTTCCGTCTCAACTCCTGACCATAGTGCTAGGCTGCCATCCTCCATCTCCACAGCAACCTTTCCTTTGCGCTTTGTCTCCGATACACACAGAATATCAAGGTGTCTTTCGTACATTACATTCGCAATTTCAAATTCTTTACCATGCATACCTCTAACATTTCACGTACCGACTCGCCATTCATTCCTTGCACAGTCGTCAGCAACGGGGCTTGTCTGTTTCGACCTTGACCGCCCCTTGTAGCCAGGTCGATTCGAGGCAATTGTATTCTTTTCTTGAATAATACCATAGCGAGCAGACCGGTTACTGGCCAAATCGTGCCCCGGACGATGTAGCATTCCCTACAAACGGTATCGTCCTACTACCGGACAGTTATTTGTCTACTGTCACGACATAATAGATAGATATAAATAATAGATCGTTACTTACTGTATGAATCTCAAAATGTACTTGTATACATGTACATTTTTTTTTCTTACCTACCTTTCAATCACACCACGAGTTTAACGATACTGCTCTATACGCGATTCCTGCTTCCGCGCCCCTCACCGGACTTGCTGCGGCCAAATGATTCAATTATTATTTATTTACTTATTTTTTTAGCTTTTCGAGTTATAGTAAGCTTTTCGAGTTATAGTTAGCTTTTCTAGTTATAGTTAGCTTTTCGAGTTATAGTTGAAGCAATCCATATCCTTTTCTCTTGGATTAATTACCATCTTAAAAAATAAATTGCTTGTAGCATTATATATACTTGGGTACAAATACCTGGTACGGATTTACAAAATCGTCTAGCGCACTGGACAGAGGTATTAACAATTCGTATGAAGCATGTAAAGAACACGATATATCATATTTTCAGTCAAAACTACTTTTGGCGAAGAAGCAGCTTCATTGACCATAGCCAGTGTAATCACAGGGAAAAGGTGACGGCAAAAGCGTTGGAAGAAAATAAACGTCATAATCACGCAATTGAAGCAGCGTAAACAAGTTTAAACATTGAATGAAATCAACTAGGTTTATGCTTGTATTTACAATGTTAATCAAAATACTCCCATTGAAGCTACCACGATCACGCCTTTTTTTTATGGCATAGAACGCATTAAACTATCCATAGAATTAGTTTGCTAACTGAATATATACGGTTGCAACCATTGGTACGTAGTCGTAATGTTACACGCATTTACATTTACTGATAAATACGTGAGGTCCTTTCTCGCTTTTTATAGCTTCCCTTGCAGTTTTCTTTTGTAGGTGGTATATTGGAGCAATTAATCGTATTTCGTTTGCATCAATTTGGTGTCCCGTTACAATTTTGATTTTGAATTCATTCATTAACATGCTCCGACGGTTACAATTACGCTTGGGTGTAACTTCTGCACATTTTAAGTACATATTATACATTTTTTCTGGTACTTTATTTTTATGCAAATTCAGAATGCATTCTTATCATATTCAACAATAGTCTTTTGAAAATAAATGTCTTTGAAAAATTCATGGCGCCTGCTGCTACTACTAAAAAGGCTTTTGCTTACTGGTCAATCTCAAATCGAACAGGACTTGTATCATTTTGCAATCATTATTAATAACTGAGTTATAAATAGCAACTTTCATAATTGTTTATTTTTTGTAAATAGGACAGTAGGATAATTACTATAAATAGTTGTGGTATTAGATTTAATAAACAGTGTTGGATTACATACCACTAGTTCAATTACTCACGGGGTGCAGGACCAGTCTACAATCGGTACAAGTGACGGTGTACTCCTTGCATCCCCAACACATTTAATTTCAATTAACAGGAGATTTAACATGGTTCTTCGAGCCACCAACAGCTACAACAATCACATACCGGCATAAATTAAAGGCAGTGCATAAGAAATATTAAGTTTGATAGGAAAATCCATAGAACGAAAATGGAAAAGTTCAACAAAATGGCCAGAAATCAAAATGAATGGATTCATTGTTGTAAAGTAGAATTAGGTTTGATGTTTTACATTTTATTTTGGGCGTTGTTACGTCTATAATAAACGTCATTGTTCTCCTCTAATGGTAGTCACATTGAAATAAAATAATGCTTACATTTTTCATTTCCTCAGTTCTGGAATTATCATTTGCTAGGTTGACTAATCTGTATACCAAACATTTAACAACGCTTGTAATTCACGGGGATGTGGTGGAAGAGCATTCAAATATATATTCGCGTGTGTTTGTGTTCTATGAAAGGTATGCTGAAAATTACCATTAGGGAGTTTTATTGTTAATGTGTCTAAAAATACATATATACGCATTTGAAATGAAATATATTCCACTATTTATCACATTATCTATCTATATTCTTATTTACAACGTCTTTATGATACTTCTTGTACTCATAAGTAGAAGGAGGCCCGCACCGCGGCCATTTTGTTTTTTGACGTCATAGCCTCGACCCCGGAGTGGGGGTAATGGTCTGGGGTGGGGCGAGGAGGGGGTCTAGGGTGGCACCGGCTTCTTTTCGGGGCGTTTTTAGACACCTCGGCGGGGTTAGGCCCCTAATTAAGGTTTTTTTTGGCAATATTAAGAGCCTTTATGGCGGTCTAACCCCTTTGTTAAGGGTGTTTGATGCCCCCTAGGGTGTGGTCTAGCGGCCATTTTGGCGAGGTTAATGAAGCCCTTATAACTTCATTAAGGTGGAGCCACACACTCTTTTTACCTGATTGGTTGTACGTAGGCGGGGCTAAGACTAGACGACACCCATCCTTACACCTGATTGGTCCGCGTAAGCCCCGCCCCTTTTCTGTCCTCTGATTGGTCCTTAGCACCACTACTCAGCAGCTGTGCTCTGATTGGAGGACTAAGTCCCTTGTATTCTAATAAGGGGGCCTTATGCTAACTTGTAAGGCAGGTGTACGCTTCGCCCATTGTCGTGAACTCCTTGGAGGGAAATTTGAATTTGTATTCTAATAAGGGGACCTAATGCTAACTTGTAAGACAGGTGTAGGGCTTAGCAACTTACTCTCAGGCCTTCGCCCCCCCCCTTGACCAAAAATTTGAATTTGTTTGTGAAGCCATCTCGCGGTATATTTTTAAAAGTACATACAGGGCCCTGTAATGGTTATGGCGGGAAATTTAAAGTAAGGTGTCTAACACTTCCTCAGTCATTATTGCTTTTAGTTATGAGTCATAATCACTCTTAAATAAAACAATTAAAGTAGTAAAAACTCCTTTTTTATTTATCAGACTAGAATAGTAGTAGAAAAACAAACATTATACAGTAACTTGATTAACTCATCATTTATAATTAAAGATGTAGTAGAAAACTTATTTGCAAAATCAATCATTGATAAATTATTTAATCTAAAATACAAAAACATTAGCGTATAAAGTCCACACACATACGAATGGTAAACTTGCAGTACCGTTCTTTTATAATGGAACCACCTAGAATTCTTCTCTAGGAAACGTATATTATATCCTTGCGGGGGCCGTCCAAAGGAGCCAAAATACTCGCCGTCGCCATTCTCGTCAATGTAGATAGCAGTCCAATGTTGACCTCGTTTGTTTGCTGGATCCTTGTTTACAATAATTGCACACGGTCTAGGTGCATGCCTCGGTACTTGATTAGAAGCACATACAAGTCGAAACAAATTCTTGGGGCTGTGGATCGATTTCAAATATTTCAGCGCTCTTGTCAGATCCTCTTGGAAATTGCTATAGGGTATATACCCCGAGCGCCATTTCAAACCGTGATATTTATCCTTTAAATATCTTATCTGTCTTGACATGGGTTTTGATATAAAATAATCTGGAGGTGACTTTATCAGTATCAACAATAACGAGCCGTGATCTGTAACTGCAGCAATTTCTTTCGATATGAATTCGTGTCAACACTTCTAAACCTTTGTACGTCCAAGTATGCGTCCATCTTCTTTTAACTGCTGCTATATACTGAAGCTCCTTTAGCAGCTGAAATCCACAACGTCATTCCGATGTTTATCGATTTCGATCACAATGTCGAATTCGGCGTATACCAAACAGTTAACGGTTTCCGTGAGAGCTTCTTCAAATCCGACTTCCTGCCGAAGGGATCCGTTTCTAACTAAATTCCAGTGACTGCTAGCATTTGCAGACAAGTCAGGAGTTAGGTAAAAGGTCATTACACAGTAACCGTTGGGGTAATCGCTTCTCGATATATCGTCACCCTCGTTCAAAGAATGAGTACCTTTACCGGAGAATAAGGTGTGATACGCCCTTAGATATAAACCATTAGCTGTAAAGTCTGGTTGTAAGGTTTTCGAAGGAATTTGTTGGCCATAAATATATAACGACATGTAGTTAATATTGTTGTGATGAAAAGTGAACGGGTTTGAGGGGTAATCACCGTTCAAGGCTTTATTTGCTAAAAAACCTACGATACATCGTTTAGGTAACTGCCCCAGGAAGGCATTATCCAACGATTTTCGCTGTATGCCCGTAGGTGTAGTTAACACTTTTACGTCTGTCCTTATAACAGGGTATTTTAGTGCAGTTGTTTCTAAGGCTTTAACATGATCAATTAGAATAGTGAGATTGATTCGCATACGTCTCACCAGTAAACTAGCGTCCATAATTCGAGTGTTGTAATTTGAACCTGGTGCTGCCATTAGACTAAAGCTATCCCTTGATCGTACAAATTTAGGCTTTAACTCAACATCACTTGCAAGAAACTTTTCTTGATTAAACAAATACGAGTGCACGTCGCCAGTCATCTCAATATGTTTGCTGGTCGTGCAAGTACTTGACGTTTCGGGAAACCATTACTTGCGTGGCCCATCGTATTCATCTGTCCGGCTGTATCATTGTGCCATAAGGCGCAACCTAGATGTGGGTTCTTGGCTTCCTTTCCATAATTTAACAACGTTCCGATATATGAGCGGTAGGCGTATGTGTAGTTTGGTTGTGGCACCATCTTCTGATTTAAGTAAACCTCCACTTGCGAGAAAAGTGAATGCATCCAATTGTTTACCGGTGCTACATCTGTGTCAGTAAGCGGTGTATCATCTTGCCTTAGAACTTTAGCTGTGATGTACAACATGGTCTGCCTTAAATCTATGTAATCGTTTCCATTCCCTGGCACTACAAATTCTATTGGGACGTCATCACTAAGAGCTGATAAGGGCTTGTAAAATATCCAATCACCACTCTCGATACTTGTCTGAGTCGAGGATAAAGCGAACAAATCCAATTCTGACTTGACACATTAACACGATTGTGCATGTAAAAAAGCCCTTATCTTGAAAATATATCGTCGTAAGTAGTTTTCTTCTTCTTATTAGCAACAGCTCTCGGCAGAGACCGGCTATAAATTAAAACATGTTTTAATTTTTCAAATTTGACAAAATTGTTTACAACATCTTTAACAATTTTTAACAAACATTACTACTGACGAAGATAACTGTAAGTGTTATCGAAACATTTAGATTGTATAATTTAAAGTACACCATTAAAAAACCCAAAAAAGATAAGTATTTTATTATGAGTGTGAAAGTTTACATTTTCATACAAACTCTTTACCTTTATCAGTATGTAGATTTGCCGGTGTATCGTCACACTCCTTAAAAATATCGGCAATTGCTTCAATTGCAGATGCGGCTGTCTTCGTTTTAAGATCAAGTGCCCAAGCCCTCTTGCTACACACATCAGTAACCGTTAGGATGTAATTGTAGTCACTATTGTATTTACTTAAAGTTCGCATATCACAAAAATCCGCTTGCCACAGCTCGTAAATGTTGTTCACAATATACCTATTGCGCTTACACTTCTTCCTGACTGGTTTATGTATCGTATATGCTTCCTGTGCTTCATTCATCATATTTGCCTTTTGCTGCGTTAGCTAAAGGTGTTATACCCGCAAACCCTGCCGGATGCGTGGGATCATAGTATACAGCATCCATGTTAAGTTCGCCAACTATCCCAATCTAGTGAAAGTCTTCTTCTTCGAGAGGATCTTCTCGGAGGTTTCCGCGATTCACTATCAGCATAGTAATTCGCACCTACATCTGTGAGGGTCCGTTCAAGGTTAGGTGTTACAGCAGCATCACGTATTTTCGATAAACCCTCGTGGTATATTTATTTCTTTAATGTACGGCGCAAACTGTCACCAACCGTGCGGGTTTGTAGTTTTTCGTTGCCTTAGCGTTTCGTAAGCCGGATCGATAATGTTGGAATGAGGGATGATCTCGTCTTTTGTTCTGACAGTACCACTTTTATCCCAAAATACATCACCGTTCGTATTCAGAATACGTAAGAAGGCCGCACCTTTCTTCCTATATGAAGTCGGTGGTGTTATGACTATTTCGTCGTCTGCAAGGATCTTTCGTTTCGGTGAATCATCAACATCACCGCTGATGGTTATGCTAGCAGGTTGACGTAGTTGATTGGAAAAGTGCAGATTGTGGTCCATCGTTGTCATTGAAACAGATTACCCAGAATACATCCAAGTAATGGTCCTAGCAAGAGTGGCAGAAATGCACCGCTCTTCTGTACAAGAAACTGTTTCTTCCTTTTTATGTATACACCTGTCTGTGCTAAGAGTCTTAAAGTGTGCTTATGTTGAGAGAGTCGATGCATTTGATCAGCTGACAGAGGTACACGACCTTTTAAAATGTTGTGTGCACACTCGCAGATACATTCAACCTGCTTACTATCCAAGAATTTCAGTAATGCGTCACGTTGACTTTTACTTAATCTGGCCGTTACTATCCATCCAAGAATTTCAGTAATGCGTCACGTTGACTTTTACTTAATCTGGCTAATGCGTGGAGGATATCGGTGTTTTTGGTTAAAACGTCAGCCATCATATATGATGTAATCTTTATGGCTGTGCGGTTTAAACCCTTTTTTAACTATATATACTTGACAAATGCCTTGAGGCCCGAATATATTTGTTCTATATCGTAACACGTCTGGCGTATTCTGTTTTAAATAGAACAATAAATATCGGTGTGGATCTGAAGTGGCATCCTGATATGCAGCCCCTAAAAATTTCGGGTTGCTAGGTGAAATCTGTTTTGCTAAATGCTGTATCTGAGCCCTATCACGTGGATTCTTAAGCAAGATTATGTAATGAGCATTAAGCGAAATATCTCTCTGCCCACGCCCTTGGTGGAATATGTTTTGTGTTAAAAAAACACGCTTAGGTTTCTATGATGATAACCCTTTGTGAAAATATCCACCACCAACCCGTTAGTTTCGCGCATTAGATCGTCAATTATTATTAAGACCGGTTTTTCACCATCAAACTGTTCCATGTCAGGTAGACCCTTTTGAAATTTCACTGCGATGTCATTGAATAAAGGCTGCCGTTTGCTGTAGAACCAGATATTTTTTTCAAATGTATCGCAGACAGTTTTGATATTTTTTAGAAATTCTACGAAAAAGTATGATTTTCCGCAAGCCGAGGAGCCTGCAACTATTCCTGAAAAAGGATTCTTCAACTGGTCCTCCATCTTGGAAGTCAAAACGGTACTAAAGCGCATTCTGTCAGCAACCTCTCTTAAATACCCAAGAATCTGTGGGAACCGGTATAATTTACTTTTATCATTCTTATCTTTTAATACAGAAAGGTTTTTTTTTTGTTTTCTAAAATATAAACATAAATAGTATATTATTTTATAAGGAGCTAAAGTGACACTTTTTGTGACGGATCTGTAGGTTTGACGGTCGAACGTAGTGAGTCTGGCAAATACAGATGAGCCACAAAAAGTCACTTTGCTCCTCATAAAATATACTATTTTTTCTTCAGCCTTTTTTTTACACTTAAATGTGAAATGAAAAATAATTAGGTTGTGAAAACAACCTTAGCGTGCTCTGGCAAGCAGCAGTAGACATTGCTAGGTTTCGTTGAAAACAATGCATTAAACAAGTTGAAAATTGTGAAGATTCTCCGTGTTATTGTAAGTATTTTATTAAACTTCTTGTTCCTATAGTATGACGGATTTGGAGAACTACACGCCGTCAGAAATTACTGAAGCAGCTAATACAGCAATAAATGATCTATTACCTACAAGATCGAGCAAAATCTATGAATGTGCTTTTCAGCAATTTATAAAATGCTGCGATGAAAAAAATATTAAAAGCTACTCTGAAACCGTAATGTTAGCTTATTTTGCCGAATTAGCTACAAAAATGAAAATGAAAAGCTCGACAATGTGGTCCCAATATTCGATGATAAAATCATTATTGAGCATTCGACATGGCGTAGATATAAGCAAATACTTGAAACCTCAAGCATATCTAAAGAAGTAGAATGAAGGATACACCCCAAAGCAGACCAAAGTATTTACAAAAGACCAAGTAAACAAATTTTTATCGGAAGCGTCGGACGAGAAATACTTGGCAAATGGCAATGAAGGTAAGTTTTAGAAATAGAATAAAAGAAGTCTTTATATTTTGTATTTTTTTAAGATAGTTTTGATTATTGGTATCTCAGGGGCATGTCGTTGCGATGAATTGGTGAAGACGGAGGTAGACGACATTGAGAACCTGAAAACTCAGCTACGTATTCCAGATATCAAAACAAAAAAATTAAATCATTTACAGATGTAGGGGAATGTTTCCTAAATTTATGTAACAAATATGTTGCTTTGCGCCCACGAGATATGAATGATCGCCGATTTTTTTTGAAATATGGACATTGAAAATGCTCAAGAGCGGTGATGGGAATCCATAAAACAAGTAGTGTTCCTAGGGAGGTACCTAGCTTTTTTCTTAAAATTAGCGAACTATACACAGGGCATTGTCTAAGAAGAACCTCACCTACACTGTTGTTGGACGGCGGCGCAAATTTAATGTGCTTGAAGCGCCTGGTGGCTGGAAATCCAGCACTGTAGCTGAGCGTTATATTGAGGACTATCTAGCAACAAAAAAAGAGGCAGTCTTGAAAATTTTTGCACCTAGTGCAAGCGCTACGAGTATAGAAGTTCACGTAGAAGAGAAAGAATTGAAGACTATTTCCTTAGAACGCAGCGAGACCTCCAGTGTTATCTCTGGCGGATTTTATTTTGGAGAAAATGTTAGTTTTAGTCATTGTACTTTTAATCTTTATAACTCTAAACAATAAATTTGTTTTTGTTGTTTTCCAAATTGGGTGTTCGATTTATTAACTTACATTACTTTTGCATCCGCTGCGAGGGGATACAAAAGACTTTTGCAGCCGCCGGTGAAAATGTCAAACTTTAACGTTGTGAGGTGAAGTTTAAAATGTCATCTTTTATTGACGTCTGAAGAAAAAATTATTAACCGTTACGTAACTTGTTAATTATCAGATTTTTAATTTCAGCGTGAAATTTTGTTATTGCTTTATCGATATTGAGTGTAAATGACGAATTACACGTTTTTACATAATGCCTCAGCCGTTATAGAAGTTATGGAAGTAATTGAATAGTATAAGTTTGTTATTGTTTTTTCAAAATTGTGAATGAATGACGAATTGAACGTCTTTTACAATGTATTGTTAACTATAATTATTTTTCTTTAGGTAACTAACTAATTAACAGTTTTAATAACCTGATGAAAGTTTGGCATCACTTTAACAAAATTTGGAGATGCCGAATTGTACGCCTTTAATTAATTACCGATTTTACGCAGGCCGTAGAATCGTAGTTGAATAATGGAAGTTTGATATTGTTTTTATCAAAATTGAGTTTTGAATGTTAACTTGGCCGACTTATTATAATCCAAAAATTCTATATTTATTTTAGAAAGTTGGCTAATTAGAGAAACATTGTTTACGCTACTTGTTTTTTCCTATTGCGTAAAAGACCTTGGAATAATTAGATTGTGTGTATAAAAACGAATGATGTACTCTTCTACTGCAGTTGCCATTTTAACACTCGTGTGTCAACTTTAGGTTTCTTCTTCAATACAACACAGGTGAATTATTATTTTTTGCCTTAGCTTTTACTTTATTTATTTTATTCGCTCGTGGAGTTTTTTAATATTGTGTTATAATTAAAGATATGGATTTAGCTAACCTAAATGCTACAACTTGTTTTAAACCTTTTAAAAATATTAAGGACCTGGAGATTAATGTTGAATACAAAATACTCGCTCTTGGAGTCGTATCAACAAGTATGGTAAAAGAGTTACTGTGGAACTGGCTGAGTTTAAATGCATATACTACCTGAGCGTTTCTACAAGTTTTTCAAGGCCGAGGACCAGCGTATAAACCAATTTAATGAGCAGCTGAAGATTAAAGACGTTTAATTAATTTATTTAGGAGCCGCAGGGAAACAACAAATTTAATATTCAAGTAGCAAACGGTATTATAAAATTACTTTGTTACGTGTTATTGGTTTAAACAAATTCTTGTTCAGTTATGCATGAGATTAATTTGGTAGTGATTGACTTGAACGACAGCGAGATTTAATTATGACTCAATGATCGACAGAAATGTTATCAAATTTGAGTAGATCTTGCATGCTAGTTTTTTCTGTCACCAATAAAACTGGTTGGTACCTTCCAACCTGCATATGCATATGTAGGTATACAAAGCTATGCAATCGGCTTTTTTTCACGAACGCTAAATCGACTTATTATTTAATTTTACAACGCTTGGCAAAGTGTGTGTGTGTGAGCGCGCGTGTGTGCGTGAGCCTGTACTTGAGCTTGTGTCCGTTCACGTGTGTGTGCGTTTTCCTGTGCGAGTTGGTGTGCGCGTGTGTCTGCGTGGGTGCATCTAAAGATTAATTAAATAGGATTGAAAATGCTTAAATTGTATTATCGGAGTTTTATAGAAGCGGGAGGCTTTGGAATTTTTTTTAAGTTAGCATCTAGTTGTCTATTAACGTCGATCTGACATTAAATGTTTTAAACGTCTATCTGACATAGACCGTTTTTGTTTTTACAATGTTGCCTGTTAGAAAATAGTTTCCATAATTATCCTTAAATAAATAAAGTATTATTAAAATTATTTCATTTCTTTTAATTTCCACTTTGTAAGTTGGAATCCACACCAGATATTTCAATTTTCACACCATAATAAACATTTGTACAAACGGCAACGCTGTAACTCAGCCTGTAAACGTTTTTGTTTACCTTTCTTACTAGTTACGTTAACGTTCTTTCTCAAACGTTTGAGGTTACATTGGCTTGAACTATTTTTCTACTAATTTCTTCTTAATAAAAAATTTGCAGCTGTTAATGTTGTTAAAATAAGTCTGTATGGTTTAACTAAAAGTAATTAAACATTTAATTTTAGAATTAATAAAAGAATGTTGAATAATTCCTATGTACAAATTTCTCCCAGTAGTAATCAAAATGAAATTATTTTAAACAAAAGAGACAGTGACCCAACGCTAATTACAGTAAATACTAGTAGGACAGGACTTCGAAATGTTCGTGCTATTGTATTTTTACTATTGTGGTATATTTTTAGTGGTTGTACCCTTTTTTTAAATAAGTACATTTTAACATACTTAAATGGAAATCCAACAATGTTAGGTAATACAAAAAGTAACAGTTTGTTGCTGTTATAAGTTTCATTTTAGGTGCATGTCAAATGCTAATGACGGCAACATGTGGATTTATACAAATGTATTATCCTTGTGGAATGTATATACCATCACAGAGGTTTCATCGTCCCCCTGGATTTTACAGACATATGGTCTTGGTAGGCTGCACAAGGTAGGTATGACTACATTTTTTATACTTTAAAACTGTATATTATTTTCTAGGTTTTTAACTGTCGTGTTAGGATTAGTAGCCTTAAATTATGTAGCTGTTAGTTTTACAGAAACTATTAAAAGTTCTGCACCATTATTTACAGTTATAATATCAAGGTGTTTGTTAGGTAAACCAATTTATTACACACAAATTTAATTTGATTGTAACTTTTGGTAGGTGAGCAAACTGGTTGGTTTGTTAATTTAAGTTTACTACCAGTGATGTCTGGTTTAGCGCTTTGTTCAGCTAACGAAATTAGTTTTGAGATAAGAGGATTTATTGCAGCTATGGCAACAAATGTTACAGAATGCCTTCAGAATGTTTACTCAAAGATGCTGATTTCTGGAGACAAATTTAAATATACGTAAGTATTTTCTTTATCAACCAGTGTAGGACAATTTAGATTAAAAACTTGCTCAGATATGGCTTTCTTTTTTATGTTGGTTTGTTTAACATAACACTACAGAGCATTACGAAAGTTTTTTAGGGATAGCAATTGACAGGGTTACTGGCAACATTAACAGTACTTTCTGCCATGTTGAATTTAGTACTTACATCCAACCCAGAATTATACACCGTAATTGCACGAGTTGATATTATGTTAAAAAATAAGGGTGTCTCTTTATATACACTTTGTTCCTTAACTTAATAATAAGGGAAATACAACCCTGTAAAGGGGTGAAATGAACCATTTTTTTTTATCTTCCAGACTCTTGAATAACTGGTTCATATTTTAGGGGTGGGTGTATGACATTAGGATAATTAAATTTATGTTAACAGTTATTCCATCCCTTACGATTAAGGGATAGTTTTGGGTGGTACGTACGAGTTATTGTCATTTTTTTTTAATTTGCAATTATTTAAACAAAATTCTTTAAAAAATGATTCTCCAGACTATTCTACGCAAAAAAGGTACTCTTGTTACACTTCGATAATTATTACCATTTTCGGGTAATTTAGAGTAAAAGTGTATTTTTATGTAATCGTAACCAAGTCCTTTAATAAGTCAAGTAGGCTTAGGAATAGAAGCTTCTCTTATCAACGATACTTTAATAAAACTTATGCTTTCAAAAAAATCATACAATAATAATTTAAATTTTAATTAGTCACCAGAATAATGTTTTATAGACAATGTTCAAAATGTCCTCCATTTTGTAAATTCTTGCTCGATTTTGTCTCTCAACTCATTTAATGTATTAATTGGAGTGTTATACCCTTTGATTTCAAATAACTCCATACAGTAAAACCCAGTGGATTCAGATCACAACTCCTAGGAGACCATTTAATTGGAGCATCTGAACCTCGACCAATCCATTTATTGGGGAAGTAGTCATGCAACCACCTTCTACAAATTCTAGTATAGTGTGGTGTAGCGTCATCTTGCATAAACAACATCTTTCTTCGTATGTACAGTGGAATATATTCTACAACAATATCATAAAACGATTTTCTAAAGTTGCGGCCCACACATTTATTTTAAAAGTATGTTGAAAATGAATTCGTATGGTAGCCCTGGGATTTTCCTCAGCCCAGACATACATATTTCTAAAATTAAACATATTTTGCATTTTGTCTTGCACTACTTCACAAGAATCCAATCTGAGTAACATGTCGTTAGGTAGCAATTCCTTACTTGCCAACAGTGATATGGGTGCAACTGCTGTTCCTTCAGAACTCTTAGAGCACTTTGATGGGAAATGTTCATTCTTAGTCCTAACTTACATGTACTTAACATGGGATCGTTCATTACTGTGTCTAGAATTTGTTGTTCTACGCAAACAGTTCTTGTTCCTCTACGACGACCAGCATCTGTGTTTCTTTTCCGAAGACAACCGGTTTCTCTCAATCGTTGTTCAGTATTCTCCCAACACCAAAAGTATGTCTGTCAATTCAGAATTTGAATAGTTTACTATATTCTGGACACAAATATGAAAACCTTAGAAAAACGACGTGTTTAACAAGTTTAACTTTAGAATATACTACAAATGTTATTAAAACAGTTCAATTGTTATTAGACGTTACTTAGATTTCGTAGAATACTTGATTTTAAAGTATAATGTATAGAGAAGCTTCTATTCCTAAGCCTACTTCACTTTTTTGCGTAGAATAGTATGGAGAATCATTTTTTTAAAGAATTTTGTTTAAATAATTCCAAATTAAAAAAAATGACATAATAACTCATACGTACCACCCAAAACTATCCCTTGATCATAAGGGATGGAATCACTGTTGACATAAATTTAATTATCCTAATGTCATGAATCCGTTATTTAAAAGCATCTGGAAGAGATTAAAAAAAAAATGGTTTTCATTTCACTCCTTTACAGGGTTGTATCTCCCTTATTATTAAGTTAGGGAACAAAAGTGTATATAAAGAGGTGCCCTTATTTTTTAACGTACTATCAGCTCTAGCAATTACGGTATATAATTCTGGACCACCTTGTATATCATATATAAAGAAAATTTTAAGAGGTTCAGAGAATTGAAATTACCTTGAGAGCTCATCAAACTTCCCTCTATATTTGTAATTTTTCGAATAATTCTGTATACAAACCCAATTGAAAAATTTTATTTATAAGATTAAATGGCTGGCAATGCAACTACCTCATTGTGAAATGCTGGATATGGCTAGTAGCCATTGGCTACCATGTTTGCTGGTGTAATGATTTATTATATCCCCACTTTATCCAGCATCACTTTTAACGTTTGTATTTGTGTCGGCACACAGTTTGTGTTTTGTAGTAATTAAAAACAAGTGTGGTTCCAGTATTTTGGTGGTAGTTGCTGTTAATTAAACTTATTTATTTAATCAGTGCATTGAAAGGTGAGTTCTTATTAAATATTGTGTAATATTATATATATATACAGGGTGTCCCATTGGTGCGTATTCGGTCGATAGCTCTTTAGCCATTAAACATAGAAGATAAGTTTAAATACGAAAGTTGTATATTTTTACGAGCTGCATGATCTAAAAATAGTTTGGTTTCTACAGGGTGCAATATAGAAGCGGTACAATATAGAACCTTTGATTTTTAAATGGAACACCGTATATATTATTTTATTTTTCGATTCTCCTTATAATTTTACATCTTTTTTATAAGAATTACTCATAAGCTAAATCTTACAGTTTTTGAGATATTTGCAAAGTTAACTAAAAACTGACATTTTTATGTAGTAATTCAAGTAGGCGTATCTCAGTTATTTTTAAAGATAAAAAAATAATCTTTGGTATAGAATTTATTCATACATGAACTTACTTTAATCTTGTCAAAATTGGATTTCAATATACACGGTGATCACAAAAATTAATTCAATAACATAAATTTGAAAATGCTATATCTTCATTTTTTTAAATGGCACACCCTATATTTTTTTAATGCCTTGTCTTCGTCTATTAATCACCTTTCATTTCTATTAAACATGTTCTATACCTATCTCTAATAGTTTCGGAGATATTTAAGGTTGTTCAATTTTTTTTCGTTGATAACACTGAAGAAGAGTGAAATTAGTCGTCAAAGCAAGCTATGAATACATAAGAAACTAAAAAACATATTAACTGAAATACAAACACAAGTGACCAGCGGTGTTGATGATCAACAGGAATTATAAATCTGGGATTCTCAGTATCGTAATAATGGAAATTATGTCTATTAACGTATCCATTTTTGTGGAAAGTAGCTTCATCAGGAAATAGGATTGTGCTAAAATAGTGGGGTTTTTCTAAATTTTTATTTATCGCCCAATTCCAAAAGTTTAATCTATTAACGAAATCATCCTCGTCTAATTCTTGTTCAAGTTGGACATGGTATGGATGATATTTATATTTTTTTATAATTCTATTAACTGATGTTTTTGAAACTCCAACTTCTAATTCCAATTGTCGGCAAGAAACGTGAGGATGTTCATTCACGGATTGAAGAACTAAATGTTCATTACCTTCGTTAATTGCGGTTCTTTCTCGTTCTAAATTGTCTTCATAATGAATACTGCCTGTTTGCTGGAAACGCTCTTTCAATCTTGCAAATGCTGAAACTTGCGGGTGTCGTGCATTTGGAAATTTTTGCTTATAAATTCGATAAGCTAAAAGACAATTTTTATCGCTTTTACCAAGGACGTAAATCATATTAACAAGTTCTTCTTTGCGAAAAATTCATTTTGTAATTTAGGAAGTAAGTATACAATACTACACAAATATTAGCACTGTTTCACAAGTTTGATTTCTTCATTTGTTTTCGTTCATCTTTTGTTTTACGCTCTTTTGATTAAATTGTTTAATTTTACGATGAATCGTTTAAAAACATCTTAAATATTTCTTAAAAATGGTGGTTTCATACAATATTTATTATAATTACAATTTATATATTTCAATTAATATTTTTTAGTTTCTTATGTATCCACAGCTTGCTTTGACTGACTAATGTTACTCTTCATCAGTGTTATCAACGAAAAAAATTGAACAAACTTAAATATCTCTGAAACTATTAGAGATAGGTATAGAACATATTTAATAAAAATTAAAGCCGACTAATAGACAAAGACAAGGCGTTAAAAAATATAGGGTGTGCTAATTAAAAAAAGGAAGATATAGCAAAATTTGTTTATGTAAAATTATATAATTATTTAAATTTAAACGAATTAAGTATTTTAAAAGTAAATAGGGCATATGAGGTATCGGTGGAAAGGATATTTTGTGTAGATTTTAAAAATAATTATGTTTTTAAGATATGTCCTCATATAAAAACGTTATGTGTGAAAGTAATAATTTGCAAATTTCAGAAATATGATTATCCAATCAGAATTAAGGTCTGTTATGTTTCTATTGCTCCAATCAAATTGGTTATTAGGCAAAGAAATGATATGATTTTGTTATATTTTTCTAACAGTCTCTATCAATCCTTCAAGCTGAAAGCATGTCACTCGATGTGTACTTAGGATCAGATTTAAGATTGATCGTGTGTTTCGTATAACCTAAAATAATTCAGATACCAAAACAATTGAAATTTTTGAAATACATAATAAGTAAGGTTATCGTCAATTATTTGTATGAGTGATGTGTTATCGTTAAACAAAGTTAAATCATGTTTTCAATTATTATTTTTAATATAAAATTATTTTAACCAAGTTAACGTGGTGTTATTATTTTAATAGAAATAAAATTAAAAAAATTTCGATTAAATAAAATTTGTATGCAGGTAAATTATTGTATTTAATTATACAATAACTGTAAATGAAATAGTTATATTTAATTATAAAATAAATAAAATTAATAGTGTTTACGAGAAGTTTAGTAAATATCCTACCTGTATAAACTTATGCTGTATATCAACTACCGCTGGATCAGTATACTTGTAGGATTCAAATTACATCTGATTTGGATAATAGAACTTCAATAAAGAAAATTGGAACAGCTGAAAGAAGATAAATATTTATGTAAGTTCATGAATCTTATATTAATATTCGAGGTTATGTCGATGATTATTACTTATCACCTATGTGTACATATGTAAAGGATTCAAGTAAATTATACACCAGTCTGCAAATAGTACAACCATTCATTGATTTTATATTGATCCAATATTATATAAAGAAGCAAAGTCTACTTACTGACATTATATGTTCTTCATTGTTTAACCATGATGCAATGTGCGCACAAATTCAACTCGGTAATAACCGCATGCGTGCCACATGTTGTGTAATTGCGTATGATACAAGGTGTTTGAATAAAAGAATTTTTATATAATTTCAACTTTATTTTAAAATTATAATTGATTTTATTTTTCAAAAGAACCTAACGTAAATGTTTAATAATTTTAATACTGAACTAATCTTGAACTCTATCCCTTGATAAGCTAGTCGAGGCAATTATATTAAACAATATTTATAATAATTTTAATTGCATAGTTATTATAATAATCAATATATATATATATATATATATATATATATATATATATATATATATATATATATATATATATATAT
Source organism: Vesta saturnalis (assembly GCA_036346205.1). Lineage (NCBI taxonomy): Eukaryota > Metazoa > Arthropoda > Insecta > Coleoptera > Lampyridae > Vesta > Vesta saturnalis. The sequence goes on from JARFJB010001689.1 coordinate 1,235,558, forward strand.
ATATATATATATATATATATATATTTTTTTTTATATTAAATTTTATTTGTGTGATTTTACAAAAGTAAATTGCACAAGTCAAAAATAAGGAAAACAGAACACGCATTTCACAGACAATTTGTCACTTATGTAAATAGAATAAATAATACTAAATGAAAAAACGTTGTAAAAAAAAAACAGACTAGTAACAAGAACACTTGACTTACACAGCATATATAAATATACTTGAATGGTTAATGGCAAACAAGTATAATGTTAAGATAGTGAAGCATAGCGCAAGTAATATAAGACAGCTTGTCATTTAAAAATTCGTTTACTGTATAATACGCTTTTTGTATTAAAATTTGTTTTAAGACTTGTTTTAGTTTATTTTTATCAAGTTGCTTTATGCTATATGGAAGGTGATTAAATAACTTTTGTGATACATATTCTGGGCCATTTTGCGACTTAGATAATCGACGGTATTTAATACAAATATTACCCTTATTTCGTGTGTTATACTTATACTGGTCAGATTGTAAATTATACGAGTTTAAATTTAAATTTAGTTTGGCATATAAAATACTCTCTAAAATAAACTTAGAAGGCAGAGTCAAAATACGCAATTTTTGAAATTGGGTTTTGCAATCATCTCTGTATCCTAGAGAGCTGATAATCCGCAATGCCGTCTCTGTAATTTAAAAGCTCTAGAAGATGCCGGACACCCACCCCATACAGTATGCCATAATTGAGTAGACAGTCAATTGTTTCAAAATAGGCGGTTATTAATATCTTTTTGAGACATTTTCTCTCAATCGACGTAAGATAAAAATTGACTTACAGATTTTAGAACTGATTTTATCTATTTCAAGAGCAAATTTTAATTTAGGGTCTAACAGTATTCCTAAAAATTTACTGATTTGTATACAAATGAGGTCGTAATGACAAAATCAATGTTTTGTTTTCTTACTATTTAAGCATAGTTCATTATTGATGCACCAGTTTTGTGCTAGCGTCTGAATTTCCAATTTAGTTGTAAAAGCTCTGCAAATCGTTTAGATTTTATTAATACTGTAGTGTCATCAGCATATAAGATAGGATCACAAATACTGCTGATGTACATGGGGAAGTCGTTAAAAGATTAAAAACAACAACGGTCCTAAAATTGACCCTTGAGGCACGCCTCTATTTACCTCAAGTGTACCAGATATCTTGCCGTTCACTGTTACTTGGTGAAATCTATTTGTTAAATATGATTTTATAACTTTTAAGCTATTACTATCAAAATTGTAAAATATTTGTAATTTACGTAACAGAATTTCATGTGATACACAGTCGAAAGCTCTGGATAGGTCAAGAAACATTGCAAGTAGATATTCGCCTTTTTCAAAACAGCATGAAGTAGTATTAACCAAATTAGCTAAGGCCCCATTGTATTTTTTTTCTTTTGTACCCATACTGCGCACTATGAAAGAGATCATGTGATTCAAAATAAGTTGATATTTGCTTATATATTACTTTTCAAAGACCTTAGAAACAACAGGTAATATCGATATAGGCCTATAATTGCTAATGTCGTTTACATCTCCGACTTGAATAAAGGTATTATGTTAGCCACTTTGAGTAAATCAGGAAATATGCCTGTCTTTAAGGTTAAATTTACAAGTTTTGTTAGGGCGATACATATTGACTTATCTGCTTTTGATGATATAGGTTGAAATCCATAGACATCTCTTTAGTGCTGGATTTTAGTGATTTTAACGAATCTCGTATTTCCATTTCAGAAACCTGTTTAAACCTAAATTGAGAGTTCGTTCTGCTATTGTTTAAAATTATCGGATCTGTAGATGGTTTAGGTAATTTTTGTACTATACTGGTAGATATATTATTGAAATACACGTTGAATTCATTTGCAGTGATGCCAACCGGCCCAGAATAATTTTTCTTGTACCTATGTGAGTTTATAATCTTCCACATTGCTTTTGTAGAGCTTGTTGCGTGTGATATAAACTTATCATTTGCAGCTATTTTGCATTAGCTATAGCTTTTTATATTTGTTACGAGCTATATTGCGCATTTTCCTAAATTCATCTGTCTTCTATTGACGATATATATCAGTTAGGCAATGAAATTGATTACGTAATGATTTTATATCATCATTGAACCACTGTAAATTGTTTTATTCTTATAAACTTTAAAATGACGTTGTGGAAATGCTAATTGAAAACATCTTGAAAATTTTCATAAAATGATTGTAAACTTAGAATTGTGCCTAAGCTTGCATCTTCCATAAATTCATAGACAAATTATTTATCTGCTCACTTGAGACTTACAGTTTTACTTCATACAGACCAAGCAGTGCTTTGGTTTGGTTTGAAATCAGAAAAAGTGAAGAAAGGCTTCTCTACTGTGGTTTGCGTATTATTTTATTCGCTACTAGCACAATTTTTGAAACATTTATAAAATTTTGATATTTCAATCTGTTGACACATCAGTGTTATGTCGCAATGTCATAATTTAGTAGGCAATAATATTTAATAGGGAGATGAAATCTATTTCAAACTTTAAAAACATTCTTACTAATGGTGTTTTAATGCTAGTTGTAAATAAAGTAATTTAATATGAAATAAATATGATCAAGGTTTAAAGGTGAACACATCTCTTGGCAATTCAATATCCTCCTATCCATCCTTCTAAGTGTTCCTGAGTGCTTTAGCATGGTAGGGGTTTAGCTTGTTCAGGATCAGAATTATTAAAAAAGAAAAAATCAGAACAAAGCTGATTTCACAAGTACATATGATTAGTTCCTTTATAAATTCTGTTTTTTTTTATTCATTCAATCACCTTTTTTACTTTACTACCAATGGCAGCTCATGGTAATTATTCTTAGAGGACTCTTACAGTCCTCTAAGAATAATTATCATTACAATTAATGTATAAAATATGAATCATGAAGTTAGGGATACATATAAAAACAAGCTCTTATTTCACGTTAATGCGCGCTTTAATGACACTGTGTAGCTTCTGACAAGTACAAATAAATGAGTAAAGTGACAAATAAATATGTTGATTCATATTCATACAGAAACGGAAATAAAGTTTCTCCAATAGTTCTGATGCTATTTTTTTAGAATTTTTTCAGAACTTATGTGAACAGTTTATGACTAGACAAAAATACATTGTTATTGTAGTTGGCGATTTTAATATAAATTTAAATAAGTGCAGTACATACTCTAATCGATTGTGATTTAATAAAACATCAAGTATTTAATAATCACTCATTGATAAGGATAGGCATTAATACTGGAGGTAATGAATGTATGGTCAACTTTAAAAAAATCTGTGATGTAAATAATTTTAAAAACTTAGTATTTAAGTAATATGATATATATGATATAATTATAGTCTATGATTTAGACAGTAGATATAATTTGTTTTATAATAATATACTTTGTATAATAGATATTATCTCTCCAAAAATTAATATTAGTGTACAGGGAAAGTGCAATCCATGGTTTACAATTAGATCTCTCAGATAAGATAAAGACACGTGACAAAAAATATTGAATATTTACTTTGACCAGAGCAAGTGAAGACTGAGTAGAATGTAAGAACAGTAGAAATGTAATCAGAAATGCAAAAAATTGTAAACAGAATCTTATAATCAGGTTGAATTTAATGGTATAGTTCATAAAGAAACGACTATTATAACACAAAAATTCAATAACTACTTTGTTGATAGTATTAAAGAAGTTATACAGAGCATACCAATGAGGAACCCCAGAAATACAATTATTAAATTTCAAGAATTTAAATTAATTACTAAGGAAGAATTGAGAAATAAATTTTTACTCTTCCAAATAAAGGAAGCCCAGATGATTTAACAATAGAATTCTTTAAAATGGTGTTTGATGAATTGGCAAATCCCCTATTAAATTTAATTAACAGTTCACTTGAAATAGGTGTAGTTCCAGAAAACATGAAAAAAAAAACTACGATAATAATACTGAGGAAGATGCCTTGTACTCAAAAAGCAGTAAATACATCTCCAGCTACAGCAAAAATAATAGAAAGTTGTTTATAAACAATTACTAGACTATGTAGACCAAAATAAGATCCTGACCAAGTATCAACCAGGTTTCTGACAAAATCAGTTGTGAAGCTGCATTCCAGTACATATTGAACAGCTGGATAGATAATAATGATAATGACTATTGTGGTATTTTTGGACTTCAAGCGAGCCCTTGAAACAATAGACAGATTGATAAAAAAAACTGCAAATGTATGGGATTGGAGGTATAGTGTTGTACTGGTTTGTAAACTACCTTTCACACAGGAAACAAAATGTTCAATGTGGAGAAATACAAAATTAATTGTGGAGTATCTCAAGGAAGCGTCCTAGGTCCACTACTATTCATATTGTATATAAATGACTTAGCAAACATAATAAAATATAGCAAGTTTCACATCTTCAGAGACAATGTAGTATTATACATATCAGGCACTAATACAAAAAGTATGCAAATTAATCTATCAGAAGACCTTAACAATATAAGTAAATGGCTGGAAAGAAACAAAACTTAAACTCAATACAGATAAAACCAAAGTAATGATATTGGGGAAGGAAAAACAGGAAGTAGAATGGATGAATGACGGTTTTACTATAAAAATTGAATAGATAACTATAGAAATAATCAATTCTTTCAAATATCTAGGTATAATGGTAGATAAGTTAAATTTCAGTGAACACACAGAATATATATGTAACAAAATTTCGAAAAAGCTAAGAGTACTTAATAGAGTAGATCATCAAGAGGGGCAGTGTATAATTCTTCGACATTTCCATTATGCTGGCACAATTCTGTGTTTGGCAAATAAAAGTGATATAAACAGACTGCAAATATGGCAATACCGTGCAATGAGAGTGATACTAAAGTGCAATAAATATACAAGTATCGACACCATGCCAAGATCGTTAAATTGGATCACAACTGAAAAGTTTGGTGAAATGAAGGCTCTTATATTTATCCAAAAATTAAATGGGGTTTAATGCCACAATAATTTGATGAAATAGTTAGGCATTTTGATCATGTGGACGAGTATGATACTAAGAATAAACAACATTTTATACTGCATCTTACAAAATATAAAAAAGTCAGAATTAATTATTTTTAAGGCATTAAAAAAATTAATATGTTACCAAATAATATTAAAAGTAGTACAAATGTAAATAGATTTAAACTTAAAATAACGTAAATATATATATATATATATATATATATATATATATATATATATATATATATATTGTAGTATGATCCAGATTGATTGTAAGGTTTGTAACTCTAGTATGGTCATATTGTTATCAAAAATGTATTCTAACACTGGTCAGTGTAAGTTATTTATCAAAACTTTCATCCGCTGGGGTTATGAGCTTGAGTAAATACGTACTGTCCTCGCTCGAAGGTTTATGAATTTTTATTATCCTCGTCAGGAATGTTTACCGCTATGTCATTAATTTGTTTATGTTTAACCTATAAATTTAATTTTCAAATTATCAATTGTATGATTGTTTATCAGCAACTTACAACACGACCATCCTCGTGTTTTTATAATTCCTCTGCAATTATCAAATGTTTACGTTTTGTTGAAAATTGCATTGTTTGTAAGCAGCAATGTGTTATAACCTGCAGGCTGCAAAATAATGTACCAAACACCTGTTAGATTTCAAGGATATATTTTTCAACCGTTATCATTACGATAATCAACGTTCTCTAATTTTTACAAAATAAATCACAATAAATAATTGTATTTTAGAAGCTTTAAATGCTGCCATCTCGGGGTGTAGCTTCTAATCAGAATTTATAATAATAATAATAATATGATTGTATATGATGAGGTAAACTTTCCTGGCGAGGATAATATGTATCAACTGTCATAATCTGCTTCCTTCTGTTCTTGTCGTTTTATTTGTCTTTTTATTGTTCGTGTAATTCACGTCACATCTGTCAAGACAAAAACTGCACATACTTGATTGATTTATCTGGTTAGTAAATGCAAATAATTTTTAGGTTGTAATTGTTAGTGTCATGTTTTTGGATGAACACAATAAGTGTATTATGGAGGCTTATTCTCGGTTTGGGCAACGAGATGAAGTATGGAAATATTTGCAAGTTTCTTGCTTTGAGGAATTCTAACAACGGTTCGCCAACATTGACGTTACCTACAAAACATTCACTCAGCATGTTTGTTGAATTGTTCAACGTTTTCGTGATACCGGCTGTACTTCACGAACAAGGCCTAGAAGATATTTGGGAGTGATTGGAAGCTAGTCCCAATAAATTTTTAAGACGATTGTCTGCTCAAAGTGGTAATTGAGTAAAATTTGTTTTTATTATTAAATGTTGATTATTTATTAATTGTAATTGTAAGTTTGTCATGGGACATGAAAGGCTTGTAAAAAACTGAAAATGCACCTGTACAAAATATCTGTATTACAAGAATTGCTGCCAACTGATTTTGAAAAGCGCCGAACGTACTGTACCTGGTTTAACGAAAATCTTAATAACAATGATGTTTTGGATTTTTCAGTGACGAGGCATGGTTTCATCTAAGTGGCTATATAAATTCCCAAAATTACCGAACCTGGTCAATTGAAAATCCCCATGTATTTATTCAAACTCCATTATATCCAGTTAAAACTGAAGTTTAGACTGCCATGTCGAGAAAGTAAATAATTGGACCAATTGTTTTTAATGAAAATATAAATGCCGAAAATCGATTGTGACTTGCCTGGTCGATGGCTCAGTTGGAAGAGCCCCACTCTTACAAAGTGGAGGTCGTGGGTTTAAGCCCACTCGAGTTAATCTTTTACTGTATGTACTTTAAAAGTTAATTATAAATAAATACAGTTAATGATTATTATTTATTATATTGAACTTCTGTTTGTTTATTAAAACCATTCCTATATATATATATATATATATATATATATATTGTGTGTGTGTGTTTTAGATTTCCACCGAGTATTATATGTGTTTCCATTTCCATGAATTACGGGTCCTCCATCTTGTGTGTTGATGAGGTTCGTAGAAGAACCTAAATTATTTCGACGTTTCGACAATATCATATTTGTCATCCTTAGGTTACTGATAACTTAGCCGTATTCTTCGTTGTTCGGAAAAGGAAGGGAAAAGGCCACGTACTTCATTTCCTCCCCAAGGGGGGAGGGCGGGCTGCTCGAGCTTTCCGAGTTCCTTCAGCCACAATCATGGATTCCCAGCATACATACATACATTACGTATATATGCATGGTGGGATTAAGGATGTGTGTGGTCAGGATAGGATCCGAAGGAACGGAGTTAGAGTTCTGAGGGGGAAAAAACTACCCCAGCGTTCGCCTAAGTAGCCGCACATGGTGTGCATATACGCAGTGTCCATGCCGCTACATGTGTATGAAAACCTCATACAAGGTAATCGGTAACGGGAATCGAACCCATTACCTCCAGAATGCTAAGCGGGTCATGTCACCACTATGCTACCAGCTCGGTTCGCTGTTCGGAATGAACTGACGTCCACTGTTGTATATAGGGGTCACTTTCTTCACTGTCGCCGGGTTCATTATCTCCCTTTCTAGTTTTTGTTTTGAATGTTTCACCATTGTAATTAAAAATTATTATTAATAATAATTTTTAATTACATATTTACTTTTGAACTTATTTGTTCATAACAAAAACTTATAATAATTTTCACTATTGTCTTTTTAGATTTTATTGCTGCTTGTTGTTTCTTCACTCTGGTTAACGCCATCTGGTGTACTCAGATTGCTAGTGGGTTTTTCTATTTCTATAGAACTTCTCGTATTTATCCCTTTTGTTAAGTGTTCCTCTCCAGCAATTCTTTTCGTTACCTGTGCTAGTCGGTGTTCCTCTACTCTTACGTTGATACGTCTGTCAGTCTGGCCTATGTAGACACAATAGCAATCTCCACATGGAATTTTTGTAAATACCTTGGTCTTCCAAATTAATTTTTGTTTTTGGATTGGGATGAACCATACCAATTTTCAGTTTTAAATATTGTTTGTATTTAATGTTTTCGTAGTATTTTACTAATCTTGCCCGTTGTTCCCTTTTCATATGGTCGTAATGTTCTGGTTGTTTGTTCTCCGTCCTCTTCTTTGTCTTTCTCCTTCGCTGTTTTTCTCGTCTGTTAAGGGTTAAGGGTTTCTGATTAGGGGCTCAGGCCCCAAAGCTATTTCGGGCCATTTCGTATTTTAACGCACTTATTTATAATAGGTACATGAAAAATCTGTTGCGAGTTGGAAGGTGTCTCTTGCGCAAAGCGTTTCTTGGAGATTATTGATAATTTTAAGTAGAAGTTTAAAAGGAAAATTAAGGATGGAAGAAGAATCTTATCGGTTATCAGGGTGAATGTTGCCCGACGCGCGATTTACCGTAAAATGTATACTTCACATCTCTTACGGAAGGCATTATTTGTAATAACTTGATATTAGTGGAAGCTTGTGGATATCAAAATCAAGCAATCAAGCATTTAGGCTTGATTGAACAACGGCTAGTTACTTAACACGTTAACCGTTAACGTTAACTGGAATCGCGTATTTCCATTATTCAGATGTTAGTTCGCAGACCATTTAGAAGTTAGTGCCCTAAACCATTTTGGATACACTTTTGGATGGAAAACTACTAAATATTTTTAAATTTTTGTTAATGTGATGTGCCATAGTTGAACAGCCGAACCCACTTGTTTTCTTTTGAATATTTGATTACTAATGATATGTTAAATGTGTTTGGCATCTAATTGCTGACGTACTGTATTTTAGATAGGAAGTAGATATAATAAGGTGGTGATAAGCTACTACCAACGGCGGAAAGGTTATTTTTTTTACTTAACATTTAATTCTGTAATTCAATATTGTATAAAGTGTTGAGGAATTGCTCTTATTACTAATGACGGAATTTTTTAACTGTATAATGGTATAGATTTACTATTCTGGTAGAGAATTATGTGTAGACGAGTGGATGGTTCTTTGGTAGACTAAGCTTTCATTAGTTCATGCAGGGTAAGGTTCATGTGGTATCAAACTACGAGTTGCCAGAACCAATGAATTGACCATAAAACTAATAGTGTACGCAGGATCAACTGATCCAGATGTGGAAGGTTCTAAACATTTAGACAAAGTGGTATTGAATTGGATGGATAGAAAGATAAGTGTTGGACTTGGTTTGTATATGGACAACTGCTACAATTGTATTAATTTATCTGAAAATTTATGCTAAGCAAGAACATAACTGGAAAAAAATTACTCTTGTGTGTGAATACATACATACATGAACGCATTTGCATATGCAAATGGAAAATCGTCGAGTAGTCCTTTCCATTTTGACTGAAATTAGTGACGAAATGATCCCATGTACATCAAAAAGAGGAATAGTGTTTAAAACCAAAACTAATAACTGAATATAATAAATACATGGGGGTGTCAACCAAAATGATCAAATGTTCAGCTATTACTCTCATGAGTATAATATATTATACAACAAATATTTTCAGAATAAAATAAGTGTACAATTTCCGGCTATTTTGTTAAATTTAACTGTGGCGGTTTAATAATATTTAATCTGTTCAAAATATAGCTATTTATGGTTACTCCAATAAAATAATATTCAATTGTAGGGTTTCAAATACATTTACCTAAATATTATAGCAGGCTTATTCTTTGCGTTTTCATATTTTATAAAGTTGTTTGATACTTTAATTAATTAAAACTGCTAATCTTACTGAGGACAATAACTGTAATTGTTATCGAAAGGTATAGATTTTGTTTAATTTATTTTACTTTTACTTAGATACTTTCTAATATTTTGGTATTTGTACTATTTTATAGCTAGTATTGCTATTGCATCCATCAACGCGTTAGTCGCAATGCAGTACTGCATTTCTCAACATAGCTCTGTAGTGTTGCAAAGACCCTGACTTATTCTAGTCTTGTTTGTGTTTTGACCTTCATTACGGTAATCGATGTGCACGGATCTGTATTCTGTGTTTCCATTATTAACCACTGAAATCTGTATTGCACAATGCAGTATTTTATTTTACTAAAACTTTAAAAGTATTCTTAATTATACTGCATGTAATGTTATTGTATGTGGTATGATAAGAACCATAACGGCTTTGATTTTATTAAGTAAAGTTATTGCCTAACTTGTGTATTAGTCCAAATTATAACTTCAACTTTTTTTTTGCAGGCCTGCTGAATTGCAGTTTTATACCAGCATTGCAAGTATTATTGTACAAATTCCCACATCTTTGATGTTGGTAGACATAAAGCACGCGGAAAGACCTGATATTAAATTAATCCTTTGCTTTGTACTTAACGGAATATTTTTTCATTTTCAAAGTATTACAGCATATGTGTTAATGGATTATATTAGTCCGGTCGCACATAGGTAAGTAATTAAGCTAAAGGAGAGAAGAATTTAAGAAAGATTTAGTGATTTTTCCTTACGTATGTTTTTCATGCTATATTTCTTTATATATTACAAGGTTTATGCCTCATGTACGTTCAAGTGCTGCGCACTTTAGTCAAAAAGTTTATAATAAACTAAAATTTGTACCCAACAAAAATTTTTTATATAATCGTAAATAATAGAAATATATACATATATATATATATATATATATATATATATATATATATATATATATAACACACACACATATATATACAGGGTGTCTCAGAAACATGTTGCCAAACTTTAGGGGGTTATAAAGGCCGATGAATTAAGTACTTTTGCCTTATAAACGTATGTCCGGAAATGAGTCGTTAAGGCACTAGACGAAGAAGTGTTAAAAAATTGCAGAATGTTCGCATTTACGACTTTTTGTATTTTTTAATATTTATTAAATAAGAAAAACAATAAAACATTATATTAGTTGTTCAAAATTGCGGCCATCGACTTGCTGACATGCGGTCGTACGTCGAACCATTGATTGGCGAACTCGATAAAGGATGTGCGGATCTTCCTGAACAACTTGACTCGCAGCCATTACCCTTCCAATCAATTCTTCTTCTGTAGTTACAGGTGTTTCATACACTAATGATTTGAGGTAACTCCAGAAGAAAAAATCGACAGGTGTCAGATCTGGGCTTCGGGCTGGCCAGTTAACAGGTCCACCTCGTCCAATCCACCTCTCAGGAAATTGTAAAGTTAGGTGGTCCCGCACGTTGCGAGTAAAATGCGCCGGAGCTCGTCGTGCTGATACCACATTCTACGACGAATGTCCAATGGAACATTTTCAAGCAACTCAGGAGAACTTCTTGTAGGAATGTTGGGTAGATTTGACCATTTAAACGTGGAAGTAGTAGGTACGGTCCAATAATATGATCTCCTACTATGCCAGCCCACACGTTAATAGAGAACTGATACTGGTTAGACTTCTGAAATGTTCCATGAGGATTTTGGTCGCTCCAAATGTGACTATTACGGCTATTGAAGTAACCTTCTCTAGTAAAGCAAGCTTCATCGCTAAATAGAATAACTGAGCTAAAATCGAACTGTCGAGCGCATTTTTCCAAATACCAGCGACAAAAGTTTACTCTTGGACCGTAATCCCGTTGGGTCAAACTGTGTACTTTTGAAGATGATAAGGGTATAGCAATTGTTCATGAAGTACACGCCATACTGATGCCCTTGTATTTCCAGTTTGATTTGCTATTGCTCGCACACTAGTGGAGGGTTTTTCTTCCACTCGTCGCAATACTTCTTCTTCCATCTCCACCGAACGAGCCGTTCTTTGCTGACCCGTACCTCCATTTCGTTTAAAATTTCCTTTTTTCTTAAACGAAGGTGTAATGAAACGAATAATCTGCGAGATGAATGGCGACGATTGGGAAACCGACCAGCGTAGATCCGTGCAGTTTCCTGCTATTGCATCTTGCTTCTCCATAAATCAGATGCATATCAGCCATTTCCTCAAAACTAAAATGTTCCATAGTAAAAGAATTCTTCTTTACTTAAATTATCACTTTAAAATAACAACTATTTGAAATTTACAAAATCAAAGTGACATTCAAAACGTCATTCAAAATTTGAACAATTTTGATAATTGAAGAAAAAGTTCTTTTGCTATGAAACATTTCAGTTTTGAGGAAATGGAAAAGGAAATTTTAAACCAAATGTAGGTACAAGTCAGCAAAGAACGACTCGATCAGTGGAGATGAAAGAAAAACAAAATTTAAAAAGCTTATCAATGAAGCTTGTTTTACTAGAGACAGTTACTTCAAAGACCGCAATATTCATATTTGGAGCAACCAGAATCGTGTCGATGGCCGCAATTTTGAACAACTAATATAATGTTTTATTGTTTTTCTTATTTAACAAATATTAAAAATACAAAAAGTCGTAAATGCGAACATTCTGCAATTTTTAACACTTCTTCGTCTAGTGCCTTAACGACTCATTTCCGGACATACGTTTATAAGGCAAAAGTACTTAATTCATCGGCCTTTATAACCCCTTAAAGTTTGGCAACAAGTTTCTGAGACACCCTGTATATATATATATATATATATATATATGTAGTGTGTGTGTGTGTGTGTGTGCGCGTGTGTGCTGTGCGTGTGCGTGTGTATGCGTGCGCGTGCGTGTGTGTGTGCGTGCGTGTGTGCGTTCTAGCGTGCGTACGAGCGCGCGCGCGTGCGTGTATGTGTGTGCGTGTGTGTGTGTGGGTATGCGGTGCGTGTGGGTGTGTGTTGGGGTGGTTGTGGGCGCGTGTGCGCGCGTGCATGCGTGAGTGCGTGAGTGAGTGCGTGCGTGAGTGGGTGCGTGCATGCTTGCGTTGGCGCGCGCGTGTGTAGGTATGTACGTTTGTGGATGAATGCATGCGTGCGTGGGTGAGTGCGTGGGTGCGTGCGTACGTAGGTGCGTACGTGCGTGGATGAGTGCATGTGTACGTGGGTGCGTTAGTTCGTGGGTGGGTGCGTGCGTGGGTGCGAGCGTGCGTGCGCACGCGCCTGTGTATGTGTGAGTGAACTATTAAATTGTAGGCCATCCTCAGACTAAAAAACTTAAAATGCGTTCTAATATTCTAAAAAACTATAGATAATAAATTCTAAACAAATACTTCGTATCTCATACACTGTATCAATGAACAGGGTGAGTAAATGATTAATCAATATAATCCATTTGGCTTGTACTAGTTACATTACCATCTACCTGTTCTTGGATTTAAGTTCACTATACTCCATTTTCCGGCATTTATTCCATATTTTCTACCCATTTCAAATTCCGTATTTAAAGTTCTGTCACATTCCTGAGATATTTTTTGTCCGTTTCTGAATGTTTTTGTTCCTTATATGGATTACAATTAACATTATAAATACACTCGTTATTTTTTTCTTATTAGTTCGCCATTTTTAGAAATTAAAAAAAAAATTAGCTTGGTAACCAACCATTGGTTTAGCATATATAATAGTTAAATTATCTTATTACAACCTGCTGTAAATTATGTTTTCTACACTGTGTAGCTCGTCTTTTAAATCACTGACCATAATTCTAGTTCTATGTCAGAACAATATTAATTTCACGTTAAAAATAATTTAAATGCATCTGAACTTATTCTGTTACCATTGCAATGTAAAATTATTTGATTTACGATATTTCTATTAGTAATGTAAAGTTGGGTACATTCGTGTTTAATATGTAAACGTTATTATAAATTTATTTTTTACTTTGCAATTTATTTTTTAGTGTTGCAAATACTGCAAAAAGGGCATTTCTCATCTGGCTGTCTGTGCTGATGTTTGGAAATTCTGTAACTTTACTGAGTGGTATTGGAACGGCAGTTGTAATTATTGGTGTTTTATTATACATCAAAGCTCAAGAATATGATGATAGAATACATACAGCTAATTTAATGTTACGAAAAGTGAGAGCTATATAGTGGTGTGCATGGAAGTAATGACATGTTGTAATGTAAATATTGTGATAAAAATAAGTGTTCATTTTAATCCTGTGTTACCCCAAGTTCTATTTCCATTCCAACCCAGATTTTATAGTATTATACCTTGCAGTTATAATTGTTATGTTATTGATGTTTTGTATTTAATGTTAACTCTACATTTGATTTAACTTAAATTACGACTTTTGAATTTATGATATGTGATTTACTATTTATGTACCTTTTAGTGATTTGAATTTCTAAAATTGGCATTTGTAAATAGAAAGCTAGTTATTATTATTTTTCTATGTACATAAAAAGTGTATATTCCGTACTATAATAAGCCCAAGTTTTTTATATCAAAATTGTATTTAGATATTTGGATGGAACGTTTTTTTATAAATTATTTAAACTTTTTGAGTTTGAGCACAAATCATTATTACAGTTTCTAGTCTACATTTTTCTTACTAAGTATTATGTTAATTTTTCATATGAATCTGTTAGTATTTATTTTTAGTGATGCTTTTCAAGAAATCGAATATTAAAATACTTGAGATTTATGGATTTGACTTTAAGTAGTATGTGTAACATTTATTTATGTTCCTATTTTAATATAAATAAACATTTATTGTTACCATTCGATTATTTACTTATGAGTGGTGTGATGAATAACAAATCCTTTGTTAAATTATTATTAAAAATATTTGGTGTGGAACAACACAACCTTTCAACCTACAAGGTGGAAATTAAAAGAAATGAAATACTTTTCATAGTAATTTTGTAATGATGTATCCCTTATTTTAATACGTTCATAGCGAAAACATGCAACATTGTGAAAACAAAAACAATCTATGTCAGATGGATGTTTAAAACTTTATGTCAGATATATGTTAATAGACATATAGATGCTAACTGGAGAAAGCATATGATTGGGTTAATAAGGAGAAGCTGTGGGAAATATTAAATGGATATGGTGTAAGTAAAGGTTTAATAAATGGAATAAGGGCAGTGTATAACGGTATCCGGGCATGTGTTAGGGTGAGAGGAGGTGCGTGCGAATACGTTAATATTGTGCAAGAAGTGCAGATGATAGTCTTATTAAGTCAGAATGCAGATGAGCTACAAACTGATCTGAGGAAGTTTGATACAGTCTGTGAGAGCATGGACCTAAAGGTAAACGTGAACAAAACAAAGATTGTGGTGTTCAATCGTGAAGATGAAAAGGAGAGTAGAGTATTTACCCTGCATGATGAAATGGTGAAACAAGCGAACGAGTTGGTATGTCTGGGTAGATTATATAACAACAGTCTAGCTTGGTAAGTGGCAACGTTCAATGGATATAACAGCTGTTTAAACACTGCAATTTTTTCCAAATGCAAATGTAATTACACTGAAAATAACCAAAAGATTGAAGCTAATGTTAGCGATTTATTTGCGAAGGAATACTTGTGTAAGTAAAGTTCATAACATTTCCACTAAAGCATATACAACCATTATCATTACAGGAACATAACCTCGTTAGATGTAATACCATATCAAAGTTCGAATAAGAGAAGTCACCCATACATATTTAGAAGAACAGTGTGATACTTAGAACTGTAATTCTTTATAGCAAGGAGTAGCTCTTAGAATACTCTACAGATTAACTACAGCAGTTGTCTATATAGTGAGGGCTTCGTGATGGAATAACAAGTAAAGGAAACTTACCAGGATGTGACCAATGTGAACTAATAACCATAAAGTATCTTTGACCTAGCTATCAAAAGACCATTTGTACCTTACATCACAACTCAGAAGATGTTGACCATGTCTACTGTTAGAGTCGGTCTCAGCAATATCTTGAAAAACGAAGGAGGATGATAACCAATAGCAAGAAAAACCTAGAAACCCTTGTTTTAGATACGGGTCGCATACGAAATTGTAAAAGTGTAATTTATTTTAAATTTTAAAGCATGTATTTTATTGATTTAAATGTTAAAACAGAGGTGATTAGTGTAAAAGAAAGTGGTTTCGTTTACCTCTTGATCTGACGAGAAGCTTTTGTTAGAAAACTTTAAATCCGTAAAAACGAAAACTAACTGTACTTAGTATAATTCTATAATAGGTAGAGAATGTAAAACCAGTAGTCACTGTATAAAACTTCTATTAAGTAAATATTTCAAAGATATTACAAGAAAAAAAATCTTTGCTTTATAAATTTTCTAACAACACATTTTTGTTATTTTGATACTTTACCTTATTTATTCACTGTTTATTTAGGTTACTTAATTTACAAACGACAATGCTACAGTCTGGATCAAAATTATGAATTTTTCTGTTTTTCATATACTTCAAATCAAAAATCTAAACACAAAAAAAAACAACTGGTTCATTCTTATAATGTTAGCTGCATAAACTAAATGAGCAACAAAAAAAAACAAAGATGCAAAAACATAACTCAAAATTTCATAAAAAAGTATTCATCAAGAATAAACATAATAACATTACTTTTGGAAACGAAATTTTTCAATCTATTTTTTACGTAGATTCTGTACAAATTAAAAAGCTGGCAGCAAGGCCAATACAAAATAGAAGATCACCACAGTTGTATGGTAAAAATCCGAAGTTAATTTTTTTGTCTAGTCTAGAGTTATAACTCCTGAAAATATGGTAAAATAATATCATTTATTAACAAACTGAATAGCACCCCATTGATCTCTTCTTTTACAAATATCTTAAATAAAGTGTTTGGGACATGAAAAAAGTGAACAGACCTAACTGCACTATAAATTAAATCACATTTTGCTATGAGCATCAAAAACTAAATTCGAATACCTACTACAATTCGGTGGTAGCTGCTTTAATCAATTTAATTATGCATATTTTCACGTATTAAACGATTAAAGGATATTGGAAATAAAATTACTACACCACTGAAGATATCACTTCTTTATGAAAGTACAAATAAGAAGTTTATGTAATAAATATTCGTATATTGATAGTTAATTTACATAATCTATAACTTTTGAACAAAATAAAAATTGTCTTTGAGACAATTTTTACATATCATGTTGAAAACAATTAGCATTCATTTACAGAATATTATAGCATTTGTTAATTCAGATGACATAAACTTATTTTTTAATGAAATAGTTGATTTGATTATTAAAATTTTTATTTAATTATTTTTTAAAATTAGAATACAAGGAATTTGTTAGTTTGCACTTTGTAAGCAGGCATGCAAAATTTAAACCAACAAATTCGCTTGTAATTCCGTAATTTTCAAAAGAACCTCTATAAACTATATATTGCTGAAAAGCTTATAAAATAAGGATTTAATGAAGTCAACCAACTATGGTTTCCATTAAAAAAACTAAGTTTATGTGGCATCTCGACTATTGTGACCAAATTTCAAAATTGACTACTCCATTTGATTCTACGCTAAAACTGCACAAAAATGTCTTTACACTTTTCCTGAATTTTTATCAACAGATGAGATATGGAACCTATCGAAATTTGGAAAATTCAATTTTGGTCCCTGTATCAAAATGAAAAAGATAGCAAATTTTTGTTTTCGCTGTTTAATTTGTCTCAAAAAGTTGGCCTAATACTACGTGAACAGTTTTGCTCTAACAGTAATAGTTACCGAGATACCCTGCAATCCCATCGAAATCGGTCCACCCTGTACAGTTAACATTACAAGCAAAAATTATCGTGCGTCTTCTTGGAGACGATGATAGAAGCGAATGAGAGGAATGTAGAATATTCAATAATAGACATCCAAACCGCCCTCAGATTAGCTGTAGTACAGTGCATAGAATAAATCAAATTTTTAATGAAATCGGTGCTGTATCCAAACATTTAAAAAACAATGAAAGAGGAAGGATTGGGAACAATCAGATTATTTTGGATTATTATAGGAATAACCCGAATGCAAGTTTAAGAGTGGGTAGTATAGATTTAAATTTACCAAGGGAAAACATATGGAGATCTCTTAAAAAAAATAAATGAAAATGAAATTCTTACATACACTGGTAGACGGATATGAAGAAAAACGTCTAGAATTTAGTCTCTGGGCACAAGGACAATACCTCAATAACAAGAGTATTTTAAAGTGTATTTTATTTAGTGATGAAGCAACTTTAACTGCCAAGGGTGTTGTTTCATCGCAAAATAGTAAATTTTTGGGTCTCCGAAAACCCGAATTGGTTTATCAATTGAAAAAAGCAATATTTCAAAATGTATAGTGCGGAATATTGAATGAAAGGATTACAGGCCCATTCTTTTTCGACGTCGATTTATTGATGACCTTCCGGTTGCAGAGAGTGAACCTACATTTTCAACTAGATGGCTATGCACAATGCCAGAATTATTAAACAATGGTTAAATGATCATTTTCCTCGGCCCTGGACAGGTTGAGATAGTGAATTAATCGAATGGCCACCCAGATCCCCTGATTTGACACCACTCGATTTTTTCTTGTGGGGTCTTATTGTTCGAGAAAATAGATTGGAAAATTTCGTTTCCAAAAGTAATTTTATAAGTTTGTTATTAATAAATATTTTTTTCTGAAATTTTGGGAGTTTTTATTCCTAAGGATTATGAATCCAGTGGTGTAGTCAAATTTCGAAAAAAAAATTGTCTAATAAACTTTGCCATTTTTGACAAGGAAAAAAAGACATAGTGCCTTGAAAATGAAAAACAACTTATGAAATTTTTTTTTCAAAATCAGTTGAAAAATGTGCATTTTACAGGGGTCACTGCCAAACTTGAAATCAGGCCTCTACATTATTTTACATATAACGGCTGTTTTATTGGAAATATTCATCACGTAAAATGTCGTTATAGCTCATATAGGAAATCCATAAATAGCGTTACTTCACAATTATTAAATTCGCTAAGTAGAAATGAACTGAATACCAAAAGATCAAGATTTAAAATTCAGGTCTAAGATGTTGATGTGAATCTAACCTCTGCCAAAAGAGCCTTAGATTTATAAACAAGTTTCAAGAATTGATTTCAACCTGGTCACTTTAGTAGACTTATCCAGCTTCTGTCGAGAAACATGTTTTCAGAATTCGTTTCAACCCGATCATCTTATTCGACTTATGACTATGCTGACCTGAAACCAGTTTCAGTCAGAAAGTCCTAGATACAAAAATATGATGAAAGCCTAAGTTGTTGATTTGAAGTAAAAAGTTTCGCTACGTAAACAAGACGGTTGAATGCCAAAAAGATGCACGGAAATAAAATGGCGAAAATAACTTGGCGGAAAGCCAGAAATGCACTCGGAAACAAGATGGCGCAAGCAAGCAAGATGACAGAAAGCCAAAAACGACACCAGATTGTTAGAAATGCGTTTAGCATAGGTTTATTTTCAAGATGTCAACCCCACGGCAAAAGGACACGCCTGACCAAAATGTCATCCCAAGATATCGGTTACACCCAGCATCAGCCAAAGTGGATCCTAGATATTGTTGTAGTCCTCAATACAAGATGCTGATCGAAACCGGGCAAAGTTACAGTTTTAAACAACAGAGGGTTCTGAGCACCGCTTTTAGCATCAGATTGAACAGTTTGAGATTGCTCTAAACCACATTTACGTGTGAGTTGGTTCTCAACTCGTAAACATTGTTCAAGATGCAGGATGCAATTGACTTTCATCTTCAATTTTGATAATACACGTCATCTTTTATTTTAACTAATATCCAGTCGGTCAAGTAGTTATTAATACGTTTACAAGCAAATCCATAAACAGATTTTCATTACTTCCCAATTACTAAAGTGTTAAGTAATATCGGAAACGAGTTTAATATGGTGGTCTGAAACCAGTTTCTTTGATATAGAAACAATATTTAAAATTCAATTCTAAGATATTGAATTGAAACTAACCTCTGTCAAAAGGGTTTTAGATTTATAAACAAGTTTGAACACAAAAAGTTGTTATTGAGAATGGACAAATGCCTGGGGGCAAATAAACAAGTTGAATTTCATTTCCAATTTTGATAATACACTTCATCTTTTATTTTAACTAATACCAGGTCAGTGAAATAGTTATTAATACGTTTACAGGCAAATCCGTATTCAGATTTTAATTATTTCCGAATTACTAAAGCGTTAAATAATATCGGAAACGAGTTTAATATGCTGATCTGAAACCAGCTTCAAGTGATTTGAAACTAACCTCCGTCAAAACGGTCTTAGATTTATAGACAAGTTTGAACACACAAAGTCCTTATTGGAAATGGATAAATCCCTGGAGGGCAAATGAAATCAACATCATAGACTTGCAACTTGAATTTTGCTTCGATAAAAATATAGCAAATGTACACAAAAACTCCTTATTGAAAATGATCAAATGTCTGTGAACAATTTGGTCTTAGTACCTTTGGATGACTCAACAAATCAACATTTGAAATCAACAACTTAGACTTGTAACTGCCTTAACAGTAATTGTTATTTCGAACCGGAAATATATAATGAGTTTTCTCTGCTGACGGGTTTTACATGAAAAGTTTTATAGACAATTAATTAATTATTAATTATGAATTATGAATTATTAATTATCAATTATTAATTATTAATTATTAATTATTAATTATTAATTATTAATTATTAATTATTAATTATTAATTATTAATTATTAATTATTAATTATTAATTATTAATTATTAATTATTAATTATTAATTATTAATTATTAATTATTAATTATTAATTATTAATTAATTATTAATTATTAATTAATTATTATTATTATTAATTATTAATTATTAATTATTAATTATTAATTATTATTAATTATTAATTATTAATTATTAATTATTAATTATTAATTATTAATTATTAATTATTAATTATTATTAATTATTAATTATTAATTATTAATTATTAATTATTAATTATTAATTATTAATTATTAATTATTAATTATTAATTATTAATTATTAATTATTAATTATTATTATTATTTATAATTATTAATTATTAATTATTAATTATTATATTATTAATTATTAATTATTAATTATTAATTATTAATTATTAATTATTAATTATTAATTATTATATTATTAATATTAATTATTAATTATTAATTATTAATTATTAATTATTAATTATTAATTATTAATTATTAATTATTAATTATTAATTATTAATTATTAATTATTAATTATTAATTATTAATTATTAATTATTAATTATTAATTATTAATAAAATACTTTTGGAGTGAAGAATATAAAAAAGATATCACACTACATAATACGCGGAGGCATATTTACCACGTACCAAGATATTTTAATAAATATGGAAAAAGGACATTGAAATGTTCAATCCCAGAACTGTTTAATAAAGTGCCAAAAAATGTGTTTCACAATAGGATAAGCATCTTCAAACGGAAATTAAAACTATGGCTGCAAACCAATTAAAATTTTATCTCCCTTAGAACGAATTTAAGTTAATTAATCATATGATTGCATATGTTTGAAATAATTAAAATAATGTACACACCTACTAGCGTCTAAGATTTTCTGTAATATAGAATGTAAATAAGATGTAACCTAGATATTACAAAGGCACCAACTGAAAAGTCTCTAAATTGACTTAGTTGGACCTAAAATGTATATATTTGAAATAAACATCAATTTCAATTTCAATTTCAATTATTAATTATTAATTATTAATTATTAATTATTAATTATTAATTATTAATTATTAATTATTAATTATTAATTATTAATTATTAATTATTAATTATTAATTATTAATTATTAATTATTAATTATTAATTATTAATTATTAATTATTAATTATTAATTATTAATTATTAATTATTAATTATTAATTATTAATTATTATATTATTATATTATTAATTATTAATTATTAATTATTAATTATTAATTATTAATTATTAATTATTAATTATTAATTATTAATTATTAATTATTAATTATTAATTATTAATTATTAATTATTAATTAATTATTAATTATTAATTATTAATTATTAATTATTAATTATTAATTATTAATTATTAATTATTAATTATTAATTATTAATTATTAATTATTAATTATTAATTATTAATTATTAATTATTAATTATTAATTATTAATTATTAATTATTAATTATTAATTATTAATTATTAATTATTAATTATTAATTATTAATTATTAATTATTAATTATTAATTATTAATTATTAATTATTAATTATTAATTATTAATTATTAATTATTAATTATTAATTATTAATTATTAATTATTAATTATTAATTATTAATTATTAATTATTAATTATTAATTATTAATTATTAATTATTAATTATTAATTATTAATTATTAATTATTAATTATTAATTATTAATTATTAATTATTATATTATTAATTATTAATTATTAATTATTAATTATTAATTATTAATTATTAATTATTAATTATTAATTATTAATTATTAATTATTAATTATTAATTATTAATTATTAATTATTAATTATTAATTATTAATTATTAATTATTAATTATTAATTATTAATTATTAATTATTAATTATTAATTATCAATTATCAATTATCAATTATCAATTATCAATTATTAATTATTAATTATTAATTATTAATTATTAATTATTAATTATTAATTATTAATTAATTAATATCTTGCGCAATGTGTTTATTCGCTTACATTGCATCTCTGATTAATTTAGTTTGCGATAGCTACTGCTCAGATATTTTTATTTCAAGCGAATACCCGCAGAAATTCAAAACCTACAACAAATAATACAGTGGCATTTCAAATTTCATCCATTACAATTACATGAATGTTCCATTAGTTTTCAAAAATATTCCATTAGATGAGAATCCGTTGTTTTCTTGCTTGTTTGACATATTTGCAGCGGCTTGTTAGTTTATTTTGTTTCGGGATTGCGTGACTATTGTTTATTTATTTATTACAGTGTTTTTACTATTACATATTTTACTGATTACGTCAATCTCTTGAGCCGTCTAGTGTTGCGTTATTCAGATCCATCTTTTGCAACCTCCTTTGAACACCATAAACTTCCAGATCCATTTTAATCTGTTTATCTTTAACAGGAATTCGTCTATTTCTGCAGCAGCGGCTGTTTTAGATATGACTTCTCGCACCTTTAGTGAAAACATTTTAAATCACAGCGAGTTTATATCAGCGTAATATGAGTTGGTATGAAGTCTCAGCATTAGAATACTACTTTCAAATTGCAATGCGTGTATGAGTCCAGGTCAAGTTCTGGAAGTTAAGTGCTGTCTTATTTTAACTTCATAACAATTACAGAAATCTACATCTACTTTTAAAATATATCAGCAGATGGAGCCCCGTGGAGTGTTGTTTCCAACATTGGGTTTTTTCCCCTTTCGCTACTTTTAAAATATACCCCTAGATGTTTATCTCTGTCAACTGGTCTAAACCTGTTTTAAACCTTCACTCGATCAACACACACTTAAATCGTACATCTACAGTGTTATGTAATTATTATTATTACGGTTGTATAATGGTGAAAATTGGGTAAAATAAAACACATCTTTCTTTTTGCGTTAGTAACTTTCGAGGTGTAATTTCATGTACAATATAAATTAATTTGCCCTATTATGAACTCACAGTTGAAGATATTCGAGATTCTGAGGGCTTATTGTATAACAACACCTGAAGATAATGAAGCCGCAAAAGAGGATGAAAAAAGCGGAGAATGAGAGTGGGGACAAAGTTAATGCTAGCACAGATATCGAGAAGCCAGAGGAAAAAGATATAGCTGTAGATGTTCCAGATAAGGAGAGTGACGATGCTGCTGCTGATACATGAGATACGGTTTTATGTAATCTTAAAAATACAAATATTGGATTTATCCCGACAAGGGACAAATAACTGAGTTCCCGACGCCTATAGTTATCTTACAAGAATACTGTTTCAAATGTCTAGTTTTCACGCTACGAGGACCCAATAAGGGGGTCGAAGACCTGACAAGGGGCGAAGACCCGATAGCAAGTTCAGGAGTCCTATACCTGTCTTATAAGTCTGAGGACCCCCTTATGAGAATACTATTTCAAATTTCAAGTTTTTTCGTCAAAACAATTACAGGAACCTACATCTACCTTTAACAATATTCTACTAGGTGGAGTTACGATCAATCTCTATTACAGAAAATATTCATTAGTTTAAAAAATACACCACTAGATGGCGGGACAACAATCAAAACCAGCCAATCAGAATACAGTGCCTTAGGCCTCCAACTAGAACACAGAGCTTGGAGGGTGGGCGGGGTCTAAGGACCAATCAGAAACCAGGGGGCGTGGGTGGCTCTTAGACCCTCGAATCACAGCCCTCAGCCTGAGGTCGTATGGGCGCGCAGGACCAATCAGCTGGAAGTGGGCGTAGTCACGTGTGGGAATCAATTAGAGTACAGAGCTTTATGCCCCCAATCAGAGCCCGGAGGCTGGACTGGTCTAAGGACCAATCAGAAACCAGGGGGCGTGGCCTACTCTTAGGCCCTCGAATCACAACCCTCAACACCAGCCTGTAGATTGTAATCAACATACGCTACTGCGCTGGTGATTTTAATTTTGACGTAAAAGGGCATTTATCCACGCTTTTAAGAATTTCAAAGTGTACTACTTAACTTGAAATAACCTACACACACATATATTTATATATATATATATATATATATATATATATATATATATATATATATATATGTAAACTAATGAAAGGTTCAGGTAATTATAATGGATGAAATTTGAAATGCCACTGTATTATTTATTAGTGGAGTTAATCGGCCTATTTCACAGTTTATGCTTTTTGAGCGCGACGTTTCGGAAGCGGACTCTGCTTCCGTCATCAGGCTTAGTCCTGAGAAGGACTGTTTTCGCACTTGAGTCGAATTCATATGTTATATATAATTTTTTCTCAAGCACTTGACTACTCTTAGATTCGAACCTGGTACCTTTCACTTACTAGTCTGACACCTTTGCCACTGAGCTACGAAGTAATCCAATATATATATTTTAGAACTTATGTATATTAAACTTTTTCGTGGTTGCGCAGAAGTTTGTTGCGCAGTTACTGCTTGCGCTGGTGTATTGCGGTTAAGCTCTTCGCGCATTATTGGAATCCATATGGGTTTCATTTCTACACTAGCTTGGAAATGAAAGCCATATGGATTCCAATAATGCGCGAAGAGCTAAGACTGTTTTGACAGAGGTTAGTTTCAAATCACCTGAATTTTAAAACTTGTTTCTATATCCAAGATGTTTTGATAGAAACTGGTTTCAGATCAGCATATTAAACTCGTTTTCAATATTATTTAACGCTTTAGTAATTCGGAAATAATTAAAATCTGTGTACGGATTTGCCTGTAAACGTATTAATAACTACTTGACTGACTGGGTATTAGTTAAAATAAAAGATGAAGTATATTATTAAAATTGGAGATGAAAGTCAATTGCATCCTGCATCTTCAACAAGCTGTACGAGTTGAGAACGTAAATGGGGTTTAGAACAATCTCAAACTGTCTAATCTGATCCTAAAAGCGGTGCTCAGAACCCTGTGTTGTTTAAAACTTTAACCTTGCCCGTTTTCGATCAGCACCTTGTATTGAGGACTGCAGCAATATCTAGGATCCACTTTGGCTGATGCTGGGTATAACCGGTATCTTGGGATGACATTTTGGTCAGGCGTGCCCATTATGAGCAAGCTGTACGAGTTAAGAGCTAACTCAAACGTAATTGTGGTTTTGGGCAATCTCAAACTGTCTAATCTGATGCTAAAAGCGGTGCTCAGAACCCTGTGTTGTTTAAAATTGTAACTTTGTCCGGTTTCGATCAGCATCTTGTATCGAGGGTCACTGCAATATCTAGGGTCCACTTTGGGTGATGCTGTGTATAACCGATATCTTGGGATAACATTTTGGTCAGGCGCGTCCTTTTGCCGTGGGGTTGACATCTTGAAATTAAACATATGCTCAACGCATTGCTAACAATCGGGTGTTCTTTTTAGCTTTCCGTCATCTTGCTTGCTTGCGCCATCTTGTTTCCGAGTGCCTTTACGAAGCGTATTTTCGCCATCATATTTCCGTGTACCTATTTGGCTTTCAACCGTCTTGTTTACGCAGCGAAACTTTTCACTTCAAGTCAACATCTTAGACAACATACTGATAAGTCGAATAAGGCGATCGGGTTGAAATGTATTGTGAAAACATGTTTCGTGGCAGAAGCTGCTAAGTCAACTGAGGTGATCAGGTTGAAATCAATTCTTTTTACAGAGGTTAGATTCACATCACCATCTTAGACCTGAATTTTAAGTCTTGTTTCTACATCTAAGGTCTTTTGGTAGAAACTGGTTTCAGAACATTTCTAATATCGGTAAAATTATTTAGTTTTGACGTTGGTATAACTGTCCTTGACATCTGTGCGAAATCTCACGTCAAAATATTAATTAGTGTTTGAGTTACGCTTGGCTATACACATCCTAAAAGTGCATTCGGTGATTTTAACAATGTCTGAATTTGTTGAGCAAGGAAAAGTTCGGTCAATACCATTCTAAAAGATGTTTTGTCTCAAACGCGTCAAATCTCGATTGGTACCAAAACACTCAATTTGTTTGAAAAGAGCGTAGTGTTATCATGTGAAACAATGCTTTCTGACTATCAGTATGTAATGCAATACATCATAACTGGCGATGAGACTTGGATTTATGCATACGATCCGAAACAATCGACCAATCAAGCGAATATGGTGCGAAAGGTGAAGCAAGATAAAAAACCGCACCAAAGTCGATCGAAAATCAAGGCAATGTTGACTATTTTCTTCGATTATCGTGGTGTTGTGCATTATGAATTCCTTCCGCCGGGTCAAACTCTCAACAAGAATATTATTTGAGTGTTATTGTCGTTTGCGTGAAGTTATGGGCAAAAACCGGGTTTATGGAAAGACAATCTTGGTTTTAGCACCACGATAATGCACCATCTCACACTGATTGGTTCTTCGTGATTTTTCATCAAACACTCCACCCATATCGTTCCACAACCGTCGTATTCTCCTGATTTGGCACCGTGTGCCTTCTGGCTATTCAATAAGCTAAAAAGACCACTCCGGAAATACACTTTCGAGTCGATTGAAGATTGGAAAAAACGTTGACATAAGTGCATTGTGACCGGAGGGGATTACTTTGAAGGCGATGAATTGGATTTGGAAGGATAAATAAATATTTTTTGAAACTAATGCAATGTCACCTTATTTTTTGAACTGAATTGTATATATATATATATATATATATATATATATATATATATATATATATATATATATATATATATATATATATATCAGGTGTGGCAACTGTCTGTGGATATTGAAAATAATTAAACATTGTTTATATAAAAGTTGTTCATAGTACAAGTTTTCTATCACGTAAAAATATTTTTGAGTATACAAGGTGTTCCGTTCAGCCCAGGCGCAACCAAACTTTTTTTGTTTTAAATGGAACCCCCTGTATATTATTGCATATTCTAATTCTTCGTTTCATTTTAGATCAACTTTATGTATAACATGTAAGGTCTAAAATGGACTGTTTCCGAGTAATTCGATTTTTTTGTAAAAATCGGCGTCTGTTGCAGTCTAAAAAATCAAATATGTTAGGAACTGTGTAACTTAGCATACGTAACTCCGTTTTTTTCATAAAACCCTCGCATTTTTTATACATTTTTTAATTCGTTTTTAAATTGTCTATTAAACATCCGTTATATTCCCTATACCTAACTTTAACCGTTTTATTGTTATTTTAAGTTTTAATATTATTTTAACAATTTTTGCTGTGTACGACGCGGTAGGCGTTTAAACAAATGAAAAACAAATGGAAAATATTTATTCTCTGAAAAACTTTCTAAACCAGGATTAAGGTTTTAAAAAAAATATACTAAATTATACTAATGAAACGTTCAAAGTATTTGTTCGATGTGGGCGCTTTATTTTGTAAACATACGCGAATTCGCTCGCGAAAAGAAATTTGTACACGTGCTAACATTTCTGGCGTAATCGCTCTGAAAACCTGTGTTATGCGCAGTTTCATGTTGTCAGAAGTAGTTGGTGGTTCCTGATACACCAGAATTTTTACTTAACCCCATAGAAAGAAATCTAGGGGATTTAAATCTGGCGACCTTGGCGGCCAAGCAATCGATCCCCTCTTCCTATCCATCGTTCATGTAATAATGGTCTCTCAATAATACTGAAGTGTGCAGGTGCGCCATCCAGTTGCTGCCACATGTTTTGTGTTATTATTAAAGGTACAACTTCTAACAATTCATTTAACGTGGTATTCAAGAAATTGTGAAAAATTTGATCAGTCAGAGTGCCATTAAAGAAATATGGGCCAATGATCTGAGTACCAATTATTCCACCCCAAATATTAATAGACCACTTATTTTGTCTATGACATCCCATAACAATGTACGGAATTGCATCGGAAAAATATCGATAATTATGTCCATTAACTAACTCATTATTATGAAACATAGATTCATCTGTCCATAAAACGAAATTGTAAAATTGCGGTTCCGTTCGAGGTTTATTAATTATCAACTGACAGAAATTTGTACGTGCCTCATAATCGGTTGGTAGTACCCTATATTCATTTTCTCCATTTATCACTACCTTATCTCGGTTACGAGCTGTGTATTTTACATTTCGCCAAGGATAAAAATCATGTCTACCATTTCTTCAGTAGATAAATTCATTTTGAAAAAAGTTTTGGTCACAACGTTTGAACGTCTACCACGTCGTATGCAGGAAAAATTGTTAAAATAATATTAAAACTTAAAATAACAATAAAATGGTTAAAGTTCGGTATAGGGAATGTAATGGATGTTTGATAGACAATTTAAAAACGAATTAAAAAATTCATAAAAATGTTAGGGTTCTATTTAAAAAAACGGAGTTACGTATGTTTGAAAATTTTAAAATTCGGCGCCCTCTATTTATTACCCCCTGCCTTCGGTACCATATTCCACAGATGAAAAAGTTTGACCAATTCATGCTTAATCTGATAGTTCAAACCGTACCTCTTTAACTTACATAGTTCCTGAGATATTCGATTTTTTAAAGACTGCACCAGACGTCAATTTTTACAAGAAAAGTCGAATTACCAGAAGCAGCCCATTTTAGACCTTACATGTGATACATAAAGTTGATCTAAAATGAAACGAAGAATCAGAATATGCAGTAATATACAGGGTGTTCCATTAAAGATAAATAAGTTTGGTCGCGCCTGGGCTGAAAGAAACATCCTGTATGCTCAAAAATATTCTTACGTGATAGAAAACTTGACTATGAACAAATTTTATATAAATTAATAAATGAATAAATTATATATATATATATATATATATATATATATATATATACAGGTGAATCTTATCTAATCCGCCAAAATTAAAGGAGCACTAGAACTCATCATTATAAGCAAAAAGTTCATATGTACATGGGTCCGGAAATGCTTTGTTTCCGAGATACAGGTGTCAAAGTTGAAAAAGAAATCGCGATTTCTTCAATATTTTTTGACTGTTTCGAAATAATTTCATGAAATTTCGTATACGGGTTTTTTTGGGGACAGTTGTTTGAACAGTTATTATCAAAAGAACATGTTTACTTTTAATATTAATTTCTTTTCTTGATTTTTTAATATTGGCTATTTTAGTGCTCCTTACAAGTTTTAAATAAATAAACATTGTGAGTTTTAAATGTGTTTTTCTCAGAAACGGTTGCTCCTAGCGACATCACTAAAATGTACCTTTTTTTAGCAGAAAAGATAGGAGAATCGATTTTTCTAGTCCAAAATGGTATACAGTGTAGCACAGAAAAATTGCAACGATTTAAAGGGGTCGAAATGGTTGCCGCGGGCGCCCTCTAGAGACCACAACTAAATGGATCACAAATTTGAATATTTCATTTCAAAAAACCATCGTATACGAAATTTCATGAAATTATTTCGAAACAGTCGAAAGATATTGAAGAAAACGCGATTTCTTTTTTCAACTATATATATATATATATATATATATATATATATATATATATATTTCTACTCTTCTATTTTGAAAGAAAAATATAATAATTTATTTGACTTATTATAATTATTAGTCCCCAACTAAACTATGTATATTTGTAAGTTCCCTTTATATATAAAAATTGAAAATTTTTTATATAATTTTGATCTATTTTATTTTTGTTATTGGTTATAAAAAAATTAACTTCTACTAATAATATGTTCAAATGCATCAGAATTGATGTTTTATTTACAATTTTCCCTAATACCCTAATTCAATTTTAACTTTAGTTTACAATTTCTTATACTACTTATATCTAGTTTCTTACTCTAAAACTCGCTACTTTTATCACTTCCCTGTTCATATATTTATTCAAATATGCTTCTTAGATTTTATCCAAACTCTAATTCGTAAATCCTTCTTCTGTCTCTATTGTAGCGTTCCCCAGGTATCTTGGAAAGTGCAATTTGAATTTATTTGCAATAATGCAAATTCAAGAATAAAACAATCTTTAAGTGATTTATCTTGACTTGACTAACAATAATGTTACTATTACTCAACTTAATTGCTTGCCTTACCCTTACTACCCTGGCGATAATTAAAATATTAGAATTTAATTACAATTCTGATATTTAATTACTCGCAAACCTCAAATTTGGTCAAAAGAATTGGCCGTCTAGTGGTAGGTACGTTGTGCTATTTGAATTAGATAGGCTGGATGAGCTAAGCGTTGCGCCATGTGGGGCAGGTAAACGATGTAACTACTCAAATTAAAATTAATGAGCTTTGCGCAATGGTGGTTCAGCCCGTTGATGCACTATTGTGGGAAAGAACCACCAATAAAACCCACTTTATTCATAAATAAGTAATTGCAGAAGTACATTAATAAATCAAATAACACAGAAAAACAATGAATGGTTTAAATATATAAAAAATACCATTAAATCAGGTTGAAGTGCGTACAAAATTAAAACATTAAGAGAAACATGAATAAAAACCAGTTTAGTTACACATAAATAATAAAAAAAACATGTAGTCACACC
Source organism: Vesta saturnalis (assembly GCA_036346205.1). Classification (NCBI taxonomy): domain Eukaryota; kingdom Metazoa; phylum Arthropoda; class Insecta; order Coleoptera; family Lampyridae; genus Vesta; species Vesta saturnalis. The sequence continues at coordinate 1,266,594 of JARFJB010001689.1, forward strand.
CACAATTGTGTCATACATAATCAGAATAAACATCGTAATACCAAACATGTGGTCCTTTAAAACCAATCATGCCGGTCTTTAAGTAAATAAGCACATGAAACAATAAGGCAAATTACGGTACATATAAAATACAACAACAGTAAAATTGCACAGTTGATAATAAGGTAAAGGCAAGGACAAAAGAAAATAGACAAGGAATTTACACGTAAACAATTGTTTAGTGACTACGAAAGCACAAAATACATGTGTAAAATTACAATAAATTACATATAAAGAGAAATTACTTAGCAGGCAAACAATTCTACTTAAACAAACTGACAAAAACTCATTAAACAAAGCCTTTCAAAGGTAAGTTGTAAATAAATCGTAACATCGTGACCGATCTATAAGTTTGAGTGCGTTAGAAAAATACTGCGCCCCTTTCTCAGGTTACACATTCATCTATACAACAATAAAAACAATAAAACTAAAATTCGAGGTGTTTAATGGTCATCTGGATCCGGGAGTATGTACATACTCGGCAATTGCACATTACAATTAATAACCGAGCAGTATCCTGAACCCGTTCGCCCACGCCCACCTCTGCACAAAAAGAAATATAAACAACAAACAACAATGCTAATTCACACAAATACAAGAGTGAGGGAGCCCTGTACTGTCTTTTATTTTAGCAGATTTCAGCTTAATGAGCCCGCGTGTGAATGAGATACCTTTGCAAGGCAATGCTCGATTTTTAATACGTTATATAGGTTTGTAGAATTATTTGCTGCCAGTCTTAATTTATATAAAAATACCAACCTACACTTTGATATATATTCATTTAATTGATCACAGACACAAATCGTTAACATACGCGGTTTAACTTCAAAAAGGGTGACTGTTATTTGTAGATTAATATTTGAAAAACATCTTAAAACTAACACCCGAAAGGAAAGACAAATTAGCGTTGGTTAATTCCACAGAAAAATGTACAAGCAGGAAACATTTTAAAGACAAACTGTTTACTTTTTTTAGTTAACCACACCGATCTAGCTCGATCGACACTATAACTGTAACTAACTTTGCCCTGATATCAAACTAACTACATTTACTCTCGCAATCAATTCTCACTTTTCAAAAGTAATAAAAAACAAGAAATTATAATGTTGGAATAGTTTCATACCTTATAATTTTAAAAATATGTATCAGCCCGTAACAAGTGCTACATTTAGGTCTCAAGCTTCAAAGTACCAAACAAAGATCCCTTTGGGTTTGCGCTATGTTCCGTCGTAATGAATTAAATCAGTGACATTTTTACATCAAGAGCGCGCATATATAAATTTTCAACAAATCGTCACGCCAGTTTCAGCAGACCACCCGTTTCTCTACCCTAATATATGATTCCTTTTTCTGTTCAACCTTTACTCAAATATCAATTACATAAATTTCCACATTTCTTACATAAATACAATAGTCTGAAAACATGAGCAAATTACGACGTATTATCAAGATACTAAAAATCCGCTAATTATCTTTTCTATCGCCGTAACAAAGGCGATTTGACAAACGTTTATTGCAATAATAAAATTCTCGCGGTCCGCTACCTACACTATATCAATTTTATGCATCTAATTATATATTATATTACTACTTTCTCTATGTAAACACTTTTATTTCATTTATCCAATTTCACCAATTTTTCTATTTCTGCTTCCAACTTGTATAGTTTTGCAAGTTTATAACACAAAACTATTTTTATTTCATACATTTATAACAAACCTCTTCTTTACCGCTTGTACTTTGACAAATTTTTTTATATCTGTCTCTTTTTTGTTTATTACTCACTTACATTTTTTTTTAAATCTAAATTATACTTTTGAACTAATATTTTACAAATAACTTAAAATTAAAAAAAAACTAGCTAATTACAATTATTCTTCATTGATTCTTTATTTGAACTATTTAACATGTAACTCTAAACAAAAACATTAATACTACTTATTTAATTATAAATTCAAAATTATAACAGTACAAAACCCCCGAATTTTAAATTACTTTTTTTATTTCTTTACTCTAATCTTCTATGTAATTGTATAACATGGATATATGACAAATACCTTTTATTTTATTTGTATTTGGATCTGTTAACTCATAAGAATTCTCAAAACATTTTCTTGTTACATTGGATGGTCCTATTTAAGGTATTTGTAACTTGGTACATTTATTTTCATCTTGGTTGGCTACTTTTAAATTTTTAACCAAATATTAACACATTAAAATCTTTTTCTAAAATATTTAATTTGACAAAAGGTAATATCTGATCTCCAGCATATTCTTCTTCATCAAATAAAAATTCTTTTGGGTGTATATAAGTAGTATTAAAACAATAATAACTATAATAAATTTTAAAATTTACGTTGTTTCTTTTTTTTATTGAGGTCCATCAATTTTTAAAATTTCATTTAGATAATTCTCCTCTTGTCTTCTTGTTCTTCTCTTGTATTTATTTGATTAATGGTTTTCTGATCATTCTTATTTTCTTGTAATAACTCTTTATAAGTTCTTCGTTCTGGTCCTCGTTGATAATTCCTTTGATAACCTTTATAATTACTTTGTCCATTATAATACCTATTATAGTATCCTTTTTGATAATTACCTTGCTTATTATGTTTTCCATCTCGGTTATTACATTCTTGAATTTGGCCTTTACTTTGTCGTCTCTCCTTTTCTGTTTCTTCTTTGCCAACTGTCTTAAAATGTCTAAAAAATCTTCTAATTTATCTTTTGTAATGCCACTGCTCTTGTCACTTCAGTTTCAAGATGTCTCGATAAATGTGTGATGATCTCATTCTTACTCATCTCAGGTTTTAAAAATCTTACTTTATTATAAATACCCATAACATAATTTTCCCCTGTAGTAAATCTTCGGTCATCATATTCCCTATTGATTAATTTTTCCCTTACATTGGTTTGATATTGGTTATTCCAATATAGTTCTATGAATTTTTCCCTGAAATCCTTGTAGGTTTTACATTTTTCTTTAAATACACTATACCATATCTCTGCATTTCCTCGCAACACCATTCCTACAAGTCTCAACTTTTCTTTTTCATCAAGAATCTCTTCAACAATATCATCCAGCTTTAATAAAAAATCATCGGAAACTGTGTTCTGCATCCATTAAATTTTGGTAATTTTCGAGGTCCGCTACCTACACTATATCAATATGCATACAACCAATTATAAATTATATTACTACTTTCTCCATGTAAAAACTTTTATTTCATTTATCAAATTTCACCAATTTTTCTATTTCTGCTTCCAACTCGTATAGTTTTGCAAGTTTATAACACAAAACTATTTTTATTTCATATATTTATAATAAACCATTGCTTTATCTGCGGTTTACCGCTTGTATTTTGACAATTTTTTTTTATATCTGTCTCTTTTTTTTATTATTATACCCACTTATATTTTTTCTAAATCTAAATTAAACTAACTGAATTTGAACTAATATTTTACAAATAACTTAAAATAAAAAAAAAATCGTTAATACTACTTATTGTAAGTTTTTGTTATGAACCTTGATGGCGCAGTTGGTTAGCGCGGTACTCTAGCAAAGTACAGGTCGTAGGTTTCAAAGTAAACTTTTTATTTATGTATTTAATAAAATTAATCATAATTTTTAATTAGTTAATACTACTTGTTTAATTTATAAATTTAATATTATAACCGTACAATATATATATATATATATATATATATATATATATATATATATATATATATATATATATATATATATATATATATATATATATATATATATATATTTTTTTTTGGTGCTAATAGTCTCAGATCTAATAATAATAATAATAATGATACTTTCTTTGGCGTATATTTCGACCTCAGATGAGATCTTCTTCAGTGCCTTTTTTTTAAATTAAAATACAAATACAAATCGAAAAAATTAACAATTAACTAAAATGACATTATGTACCTTCGGTTATCAAAAAAAACGATTACATTAATAATTTCATTAGATTGAACTATGTTTTCAGTAGGATGTCATTTTAATATTAATAATTGTCATTTTGACAAGTTAAATCAACAGGTGTAATGCAGAACAGACTTCTTCAAGTTCTTCACTTAAAGATAAACGTCATGTTGTCTAACCTTACTCAATAATTTATGACACTGGCGAAAAACAAAATGACAAGTAATATCAAAATTAATACTTACACAACTAATTTTTTTGCAAAATGGACGTGTCTAAATCATCTCGCTGTAATCGTTTTTTTTAGAAGCGATGGTACATACCTATTACATTAAAGTTTGCAAAATTTGATTATAATCGAATGGTAAATGTTCCAAATCCTTTTTACTATTACAAACATTATTGCTATTAATTTTAATGTGCATCATTTCCAAAAGTAAACGTTTATCAAAATTTTTTGAATATCTAAAAATTTGTGTTTTATTATATTAAAATAAATGTTTATTTTCAACCGAATGTTTTGCTAAAGCGGTACTTTTTGGTTTCACTGTTACGTCCGATTTATGCTGTGTGATGCGATTGAGAGATTGCAAAGAAACCCCTATATACATTTTATTACAATTACCACAAGGAATTTTGTAAATTTTGATAAACGTTTACTTTTGGAAATGATGCACATTAAAATTAACAGCAATAATGTTTGTAATAGTAAAAAGGATTTGGAACATTTACCATTAGATTTCAATCAAATTTTGCAAAATTTAATGTAGTAGGTATGTACCGGGTGGCCCACTAAGAACGGCCGTCGGGCATATCTCAAGAATGGATTATATCACAGGTTCGGGAAAAAATTTGTTATAACAAAAGTGGCCTCGAGAAACCCCTGGAAATTGTTTTCAGAATTGTAGGTCCAGCGCTAGAGGGCGTATTTGACAGTTAAAATTTTAAAAAGCAAAATTTTTCAAAATTTACTCAATTAAGGGGCATATTAAATATTATAATCAGCTTCCTCTACGAATTCTGCATGTTTTTTATTTGACAAGTTTTAGTCTATCTCTTCAAATAAGGGGTTGGGGAGAGTGGGAACCTTGTTACGAAAAAACGCCTTTAAGTCCGATTTTAATAAACTTGATGTTGTTTCAAAGAGCTTTTGTTAAACAATAGAAAATTTGTAAATTTGAAGCAATCTGATTAATGACATAAATGCTAGAGGGCGCTGTTTAATATTTTTTTAATATTGTGTTTTCCCTTTACAATTTTAAATGGAAGCATACAAATTTAAGTAGGTCTTTAAAAAGTAGACTAAATTAGTAATAAAACAGTGAAAAGTGCAAGTCGATATCTTTTTCCTATCCTGAGATATCGTAAGAAAGAGGTAAATGACGGGAATTGTTCTTCCAGCGTCTAGTAGGCTAGTTCGCGTTAACGGAAATTATTAAATTTAGCCTGGATGAAAAGATCTTACATTGGTCTGCAGTAATTTAAACTGTTATCATACTAATGTTATGGTTGCCGCTAGATTACCTACATGTAATGCTTCCGAGTAAATCGACCTTTTTTTGTAAAAGTTGACGTCTGGTGCAGTCTTTAAAAAATCGAATATCTCAGGAACTGTGCAACTTAAAGAGGTACGGCTTGCACTATCATATTAAGCATGAATTGGCCAAACTTTTTCATCTGTGGAATATGGTACCGAAGACTTTAAAATTTTCAAGCATACGTAACTTTTTATTTTTAATAACATCTTTATGCATTTTTTAATTCGTTTTTAAATTGTCTATCAAACATCCATTACATTCCCTATACCCAACTTTAACTGCTTTGTTGTTATTTTAAGTTTTAATATTATTTTACCAATTTCTCCTGTATACGACGTGGTAGCCGTTTAAACGTTGTGCCCAAAACTTTTTTCAAGATGAATTTATCTACAGAAGAAATGGTAAACATGATTTTTATCCTTGGCGAAATGTAAAATACACAGCTCGTAACCGAGATAAAGCAGTGACAAATGAAGAAAATGAATATAGGGTGTTGGCTACAGTTATTGATGACCCACAAGTTAGTCGTCGGACATTAAGTTCTTATTTGGCAATTTCTTCTAGATCAGTTGGCCTAATGTTAACGAAAAACCATTTCCATCCATATAAAGTGCAACTACATCAGTGGAATACATGAGCATTGTGTCGGACTTGCAAAAACACTGATTTTCAATTCTCGTTGACAGTAGCAATTAAATGTGTCATTGATACCATTCTACTCAAAAGACGCATGTATGACATCAGCGCTTTTAGTTTGTTGTGTAAATTGTATCTCACTTAGCATTTGAACTGATTGTACTGTCTTTGTTTTACTTAATAAGTCAGACCCTCGATATTTTTCCATATATATATATATATATATATATATATATATATATATATATATATATATATATAATAATAATAATAATGTATATTCATGTTAATATGCAAAAGCATTTACATTCGTCAAATATTATACAATTAATAAAAACTACAAACTAATCCAAAAACAAAAACTTGACTAGCACCATTACAACTAACAAACAGAAATATATCAAACAGAAACACATTGACCAGCACTAATTTTGGTTCATTGGACTATATATATATATATATATATATATATATATATATATATATATATATAAATTCTTAATAACTAGGTATAGTTATATTTTTAGGATAATTGATTAGTTCAGTAGATAAAAGCAAATGTGATAATATTTATTACTATTTTATATATTTCGGTTAAAATTTTAACCAGTAATTTTCCATTTAATTACGTTTTCTGATGAAGGTTAAAATTTTAACCGAAATATATAAAATAGTAATAAATATTATCAATTTGCTTTTACCTGTATGCCTACTGAACTAGGAAATCAGCATTATCCTTTTAAAATATATATATATATATATATATATATATATATATATATATATATATATATATATATATATATATATATATATATTCTTTTACGCCTCACGTTGTTGGGTTATTTCTAATTCGAACGGACTATACTATTTGACATTTGCAATGAGTTCCTTTTTATATTGTAATCAGGTTCCTAATTACAAGAGTTGGAGTTAGTTACCTCTAAAACTTTAATGTTGTTAAACCATGTATAATTATTCTTTTTAAATTGTAAATTATAGAATTAAAGTATATTTCCATAATTTTTGTATAGCAAATATAAAAGATTTAATTCTTATCGGAACCCAAAATGTCAATTTGTAAAAAATAATCATACAGGAACCTTTTAGAGGTTGTTACTCATCAGATTCCCAAAAATAATTGAATAGTCAATTGTTTACTAAAGTATTCATATTTATTATATTTTTTTTATTGGTGCCCCATTTTACCTTAGCGTGTTTAAATCGAACTTTCAAAAACGTGTGTTTTTTAAAGTTACCATGGCAACATCAACATCTCAAGAAACGTGAAGTCTAAATGACAATTTTTTGATTATTGATCTGACAGGAGTACGTTGTAACTTCAAATAAATGATTACTAACCAATTCAAAACCTTCATTTAAATATTATTTAACACAGTTAGTATTGTTATACATATTAATTTTTATTTACATATTTTACATTATTAGTTCTTATTTCTATTTTTTGTAGTAATACTAGTATTTATGATTTCAAGGTGCACCAATAAAAAAAAATAGCGTAAAGTATTCATGGATAACTGGTCTTTAAAACACTTACTCTAAAATCGCGCGTGTTTTAAATATCTTTTTATCCACTTATACTTTAATATACTATTAAATAAAGCAATGTAGTACAAAATAAATTGTTAAATACCTACCTTAGTTTCTGTGGGAATAATGGTAAAAACTAGCCACCATAAACGATCTCATTTGCCTGTATGTGTATGATACAATCAGGGGCGCGCCAGGAGCATGCGGCGCCCCATTAATTAAAAACATTTGTATCAAAAACTAATATTATAAATATTTTGCATGCCTAGGTGATAAGAGCCCCAACAACTATTCGGTTCGGACACTTTAATTTTTAATTCTCTAGTAACATTTTTAAGTAGTACGACATGAATAAAAAAATAATGAATAATTGATTTGAAACACTATAATTTTTAGGCTTATGTTTAGGGACATTTAAATGACTGTTTTTGTCATATTCTTAACGCATTGAAATAACAAACACACAAAGATTGAAATAGTCTGTGTAAACTTTTTTATTTAAAATACAAAATTACAAACACAAGAAAACAGATAAACAATAATGATAAATGAAAAATATAATATTTATAATATAAACATAATGCATATTATACGGTAAATTAAATACAAACAATGTAAATAAGTCATTAAATAAATTTTACTTTCCTAGCTTTTAGCACAGAAAAAGTTTGGATAATATCATGAATGTCAAGTTTATCCAGTATGTCAGACTCAATTGAAATTATTGCGAGATCTGATAATCTATTTTGCGCCATTGTGGAGCGTAAATAACTCTTTATGATTTTTAATTTCGAAAAAGACCGCTCCGCGGGCGAACTGACACAGGTAATGATAAAAGAATACGGAGTGCTACAGTAAAATTTGGAAAAACTACTAAATCATTTGAATAAATATGTATACTGAATTATTGGGGATATATCTTTTTTTGAATTCGCAGAAATTTTTTCTCCCAGACATTTTGCTTGGTATTTAGATTGTTCGTCAACTCTTGTGTGGTCATTGCAAATTTCAAATAATGCATCAAAAACTTCTGGTAAATATTTATAGAGAGGCTTTATGGCATCAATTCTACTTGACCAGCGTGTTTCGGATAAGGGCTTTACAGTTAAATTAGTAACATGCTTGATTAAGATATTCCATCGATTAGTAGACGCTGAGAAAAATTTGTATAATTCTTGTATTATATTAAAAAAATTTATTGTTTCATGGTTGATATTAGCGGCATCATTTACAATTAGATTCAGGCTGTGATTCGCACAAGGAACAAAAAAGCTCGCGGGTTCAAATCTAAAATTCTTTTTTGTAGGCCACTATTTTTGCCGCGCATGTTAGAGCCATTATCATAGCCTTGGCCTCTTATATTGTTTATGTCTAGATTTAATGTTTTTAATAGATCAATAAGAAATGTTGTTAATCCAGCCCTGTAACATCTAAAATTGGATAAAATGCTAAAAATGTTCATGTATTTCAGTCGATCCTAATGCTAAATTGAAATGAAAGAATCGAATTATTACACTTATTTGCTCAATATGAGAAACATCCGGAGTGCAATCTAATATTATTGAAAAATATTTATTTTGTCGACATAAATTTATAATATGATTTTTAATATTAAAAGCCATTAAGGAAAGTATTTCATTTTGGATTTTGTCTCCTAGATATGTTGGCATTTTGTGAAATTCAGAATCGCTATTTATACGTCGTGTGTGTTCCGATATAATAGGATCAAACTTTTCTAGCATTTCAATACATTTTAAAAAATTACCATTGTTGCGATTGTAAAGATTATTGCTTTTGCCTCGATGTGCTAAATTTTGTTTACATAAAAATTGAATTACATAAATTATTCGCTTTATTACTTCATACCATCGTTTACTTTCAATGTCTAATATTGTTTGCTATAAATAATCAACAGTAGTTTTATTTTTGAACGATAGAAGCAACTCTGTCCATTTTTGTAGTTAGTAAAGTGAGTGGAAGTTTTTTCATGGTGGTTCAGGTACATTGCTATATGATGCCAGTCATTAAATCCCTGAATAAATCTATTTTGCTGAGAAGGTTCGAAAAATTTACAACAAAAGCAATAAACATTATTTTTCGTAATTGAGTAAATCAACCAATTTCTATTACATTCTTCACCATTTTTTAAGTTTCTCTTATAGTAGCTTTCAGAAAATTTTCGACCCAACAAATCGCGCGGAAGATTAAAGTTTTTTATTTGTTTAGGACCCGTTTTTATAATAGCTTGCCTAGATATGTGAGATATTGGTTCCGGCCAAAGCCCTGGGTCATCAAATGCACATTTATTAACGATTTGATTATCTTCACTGGGAGTTGGTCCTGGCTGACTTTGTATTTTGAATTCATCTACACTGCAACCAGGAACTGATTCCTGAATTGAATCTGGCGGATAATCTTGGTCAGTTCTGGTCGTTTGTTTCGGAAAATACTGTGTTAATCTTGAAGCATTTTTCTCTTGTTCTTCTTGGCGTCTTTTTTTATTAATTAAATTTTGATGCCCGGAGAGTTTCTTTTTCTTTCTTTCTTGAGACATCTAAATAAAAATATTCAATAAATTATAAATGTAATTATTCTATTACCAAAAGTCTTTTTTTATTTATTATTCGCTTTAGTTTTGCTTTAATTATAGGAAAGTATGAAGTAACATTTTCGAATAATTTCGCTTTTATTACTTTTTTTTCTAGATTTTGCCAACATGATCGCTACCCCTATTGGGAAATGCGTATTGTTATGTATGTATGTTTATTTTAAATGCAAAATAGCTTACCTTTAATCTTTAATGTTCTTGATATTCTTAAATTCATATTCACTGACAAATATTTTAAAAATACAAGGTACATAAATTGTACAGTAGTGCAGTACTGCTTGCTGAAGGAGAATGAAGCAAATAATATGTTTGTTCAATCATAGACGATTTCAAGTAACGCATGTTTTAACAAGACTAAACGAGTTAAAACGCATGCGCTTCATTTTGTAAATTCGTGCGTGGACAAATTCCCGCCACCGCGTCGCCCGCGCGCTCCCGCCCCCGCGGCTATATATCCATCGGCGATTTAATATGAAGAGTCCACTGTATACATGATATTAATACGACTATACGAACTATTCCATGATAGAACAAGAATAATTACTGAGATCATAAATAAGTTATAATAAAATAAGGCGATATTGAATTATTTTAATCGCAACCTATAACTAATTTTGAATTTATATACGAGTACATTTTTAAGGCGCCTTCGGCCTCCTGGCGCCTGTGTTCGCTGACACATTCGACACGTGGACGGCGCGCCTCTGGATACAATTGTACCTCCCTAGCGTTTGTTTGTAAGCTGGTATATCATTTTCAGATCCTTCAATGCTATCTGTTCATTCTGCAGTGCCTTACAATTTGCACTCGATGCTACTAGGTAAATGAAATTTTGCTTCAGTTCAATAATGTACTCACGTATTGTTAAATACAGTTTTCTTTCATAAGCTTAATTAGTTCATTAATGATTTCGGACTAGGCTAATATAAAAGTTTTATCTTGTACGTATAAACAAATAATGGCTGCGCTTATTAATGCGCGATAAACTTCACGATCTCAAATTCGCTTTAATATTAATTTACTTAACTTATTGAGGCTTATTCAATACAACTATCTATGTATGGTATGTTTTACCATTTATTATTTTATACCTACACTTTATTGCACAGTTGAAATTAATATGTCACTTCAAGACATACGCCATCCATGAGATACCGTAAGAAACTACGTCTCTTTTCAACAATATTTTTAATACCATTTGTAAAAATAATTTGTGCACATTTAAAGTACTGCTTCTTTTTTGCTCATATAGCTTAATTTAAGGGATAAAAAAAATTATTGTTTTTTCAGTTCTTTCTAGATACAAGGTTATAAAGTGGCGAGAAATTAAAAATTTGACTGATTCTGTAGAAGTATGTCCCATTACACATGGAATTCAAGAAAATAAATCTGTACCTACTGCAGATAAATATTACACGTTTTGACTGATTTCTGTAATTCACCACAAGTGTAACTTATTTCTCTCTTTTATCATGATTATATTAATTATATTATAAATAATTACTTGAACTTTGTTAGGGGATTTTTATTGCCACAATACACACTTAAAGTGAAAAAACGTAAAAAAAAAACAATTAACAAACCTTTTGCAAATTTTTGGGTAGGTACTACTACTACTACTTGAGTGTTATCCATTAACCTTAACTTTAGTTTATACGATTTCGTTTACCTTTTTTGTTGCTCTAAATTGATAAAAGGAGAAGAATTATTGAAACAATATTTCAGTTCTGGTTTAATTTACTGATTAATTCTTATTCGGTTATTTAAATAGGAACATTGTTATTTGCAGTCGTTTAGATATCATTGTTATTTTATTATATATGTTATTACATATTTTTTGTTTGCTTACTTACATGTTTCTTAACTTTACTTTGCTGTATTCTGTTTTTTTTCCGCTAACCTCTTTAATGTCGGGTTAAACATTTTATGCAAAGTGCATTCATAGTAATTAAAACCTTATAACTTGCCATTTAAGAAACATTAATGGAATTTATCTTTTTTTAAAAATTACGTCCTTTAGATGGTGTCCTCCTGTAGGATTGCATTCTTGAAACCTGCTGTTGAGATCCCTCATTGGTCACTACAACATCTCAGCTAGGTATTCCCTAATTCTCTGTTTTAACTCATCCAGAGTTCTTGGTCGAGCCTACACTTTACTGTTGAGATGGATTGTTTGTGATTACTTTTACAAGTACTTTATTTTAGGTTTATTAATTATAATATTTTTCGTTAGAATTCGTTAATTATTCATGATGACATGTTTACTCTATCTTATCCATTTTTAAAGGAGTTCATTTTCTCAGTAATTTCATATTTAATACCTTTATGTTTGTCTGTAGCCTTAAGTAGTAAACGTAATAAGTTTCTATTGTTCACGAACTAGTTGTTTCTTTAATTTTGTAAAATGTAATAACTTTTATGATAAATCCATCCTTTCTTAGACAGGTTATTTGTTGAATGTCATAAATACTTCTATTCACAAAGAATTTAAACTTCTAGCAATTGAACCCCTTATTAGTTTCCAAATCCTTAAAATAAATACAACCTCTATAATCCGGAAATTACTTCAACACTAATGTAGTCATTCCCACGGCTCCTATTTTTTCAAATCTAACCAATCACAATTCGCATCCCTTACCACAGTATTTAGCAATCCTATTTAGTGCCTGCCATTTCACCCTTTCTTGATTCAAAATTATATTTTCAAGCGACAGTAAAAATATGTACCTCTTACTATCAACATCACTTTACTCTATAAATTGAATGTAAAATTTAACATGTATGTAGCTCAAGTGTAACATTTTTATTTGCTAAATTATTTATAAAGGTGTAGAGTAGTTAATATAATTATTAAAATTATCTAACTCTCTGCTTATTACAAGTATACTTGACTAATACGAATTAAAGCGAAGTTAACCCTTCAGGATAATTGTAGCAGCACGTTATCCAACAAAACATGGATAGTTGAGAAAAAATCACAAACGGACAAATTTGGCGATATAAGGGGTAAGGGAACGTTAGCGAATCTTGAGATCACACGGTTACCCAACAATTCTCGCACAGATCCCATTTATTACTGTGCAGTATGTGATGTCGCTCCATCCTGTTGAAACCAGTTTTCTTGAACGTGTGGAAAACTGTTCAATTCAAGTGTAAGGAAAGTTTGTAACATCTCTACGTATCGATTCGCATTGACTATTACTGTGAAATAAGGTACGATGATTCCATGTATTGAAACAGCACACCATACTGTTACCTTACTAGCGTGTAAAGGGCGCTCATGAACTTCCTTAGGATTTGTGTCTGCTCAGTAACGGAAGTACTGCTTATTCACGTACCCTGTGAGATGAAAATGGGCTTCATCTGACATCCACAACTTGCCCAGCAATTCATCGTCCTTGTTTATGTTTGTCATTTGTTGGCAGAATTGTAATCGCACCTGGTAATCGTTTTCCTACAGTTGTTGCACTATCTGCACAACTTGTACGCATGAAATTTCAAATCTAAATTAAGAATTCTGTGAACACTCTCTCGGGACATTTCAACCGCAGCTGCTTGCTTACGAATTGAACGCCGTGGGCTCCGTAAGACAGACTCGCGTACAACATCAACGTTCTGTGGAGTAAGAGCACTTCTTGGTCGTCCTGTTGGTTTCTTCTTTTTACTGACTGCACTAGACTGTAGTAGGTTAAATAAATGTTTATCTTAAGATATTGTAATACATCAACTGGAACTAAAGAAAAAACTTTATCGGATTTCTTGCTGTCCTGAAACGACTAAATATTTGACTAATGCAATACTGGGAGAGCTAAAAAAAATGACTTAGATATTCAAACTGTCGCAAGGATACGACAATTAAATATGGTACATAAATAGTGGAGTTAAAGCTCGAATATTAAATATAAATTCAGGACATTTTCCCCCTTGCGGTTTAGCTAATCTATTGTTGGTAGACGCAGCTAATTCTTCGGGGTTAGCAAAAAACATTTTTGGTTTTATTCAAAGATTTTTTGTATTTTCAAGTTCCAGCAAACGCTGGAAAATAATCAAAGATAAATTAAAGCTTACCATTTTATCAGACACAAGGTGGGAAAGCAGAATCCAGGGGTGAACGTATTATTGCAATTTGATGATGTTGTTGAATGCATAGAAAACTTGAAATGCCAAACGGAACAATCGGACACACTCAGTGATTGCGATTCCATTTAAACGAAATGTTCAGTTTAAATTATCGTATCACATATATGGTATGAGTTATTAACGCGTTCAATACCATAAGCAAATTTCAATCCAAGTCCATTTAAGCATTACTTTTGAACATTTGCGTTTTGTGACTGGATCAAAGAATATCGACAAACTGGATTCGAAAATGCTTTCTGACGCTCGTCAGTTTATTAAGAAAAAAGTTTGATTTGCCAAACGATTTTAAAAATAAAAGGTAGCCAAAAAGAAAAGGTTGTTTGATTATGAAGACAGCGATCATCCTATAAAGTTCAAAAGCCGGTATGAAACAGATTTTTTAATACCATGATTGATTCTGTGATAAGTAACATGGAATCGAGATTTATGTCTTTAAATCAACATTTTGAAAATTTTGCTTTTCTCTATGACTTAAACAAGTTAAAAAATTACAAAAGAGCAAATATTGAAAACTGTCAGGATTTACGCACAGTCCTTCAAGTAGGTGAGAGCAGTGACTTCCAACCTTATGAGTTGTATGAGGAGTTACAAAATATGATCCCAAATTTACCCAACTCTATTAAAGACGTGCAACATCTGCTTCAATATATCATAGAGAACGATTTGAAAGTAATTTACCCAAATGTTTACATTGTCATTAGAATTTTGTTAACAATACCAGTTAAGTACTGCTTCCGCTGAAAGGAGCTTTTCAAAATTAAAACTAATTAAAATTATTTAACAAATACTATGGGTCAAGAAAGACTTTCAGCTTTGGCAGTTTTATCCATTGAAGCAGATATAGCATCTAAGATAAATTACGAACCAATCATTAAGGAGTTCAGTAAAACCAAAAGTAGAAAATTTCTGTTTCTTTAATTTTTCCTTATTTTTTTCAATTTTGTTTAATGTTCCAAAGAAGTATAAGTAAAATTTAGTTTTGTTTCTTAATGAATAAAAACTGTTTAATTTCAAGTGATTTTTTATTTTATATTCCTTCTTCTTGCACCATCAGAGGGCCTCGAAATGTACCTTGCCCACATTAAGTTTAGGTCTTGCGCCGCCACTGGTTATAAGCACGTTTTAAAGAAAAACAGAAATTTTTGGGAAATTTATTGCAAATGTGTAAAAGTATAGTATAGTAATACGAATTCTAAAAACAATTGCAAATTTCTATTGAAGATTCCATAATTCTAACATTAGTCCAACGCAATAATATTTCATCGTAAAATAAAGCCTATACGTCTTATGGAGTTTGATAGACCGAACCCGCGCAATCATTCGGTTGATAAAGAATAAGAAAACACAAAACGCACCTACAGCTTTGCAAATCCCGTCGACAACTGATAAGTGATAAAATATCAAATTACACATAACTAAAGTCTTGACATTTGTAAATAATAAGCAACTCAGAAAATGAACTTTGAATATGCAGCGGCTAAAATTAAATTAAACGATACTCGCAGATATCCATGCACACGTGCGTTCGAATTTAATTATTATGGTGTGAGATAAATAAAGAGAAAAACTTACATAGATATTTTATTATTTGATGAGGTTTTACAGATCAAGCTGGTTATTACAATCGTTTTATTATTTTTCATTATATAGGTCCCTTAAATTGGTATAAAATATAATAAGTACCCATTTTGATTTTACCGCCCAGGGCCCCCAAGCAACATAATCCGCCACTGGTACTACTTGAGTGTTATCCATTAACCTTAACTTTAGTTGATACGATTTCGTTTACCTTTTTGTTGCTCTAAATTGATAAAAGGAGAAGAATTATTGAAACAATATTTCGGTTCTGGTTTAATTTACTAATTAATTCTTATTCGGTTATTTAAATAGGAACATTGTTATTTGCAGTCGTTTAGATATCATTGTTATTTTATTATATATGTTATTACATATTTTTGTTTGCTTACTTACATGTTTCTTAACTTTACTTTGCTGTATTCTGTTTTTTTTCGAACCTCTTTAATGTCGGGTTAAACATTTTATGCAAAGTGCATTCATAGTAATTAAAACCTTATAACTTGCCATTTAAGAAACATTAATGGAATTTATCTTTTTAAAAATTACGTCCTTTAGATGGTGTCCTCCTGTAGGATTGCATTCTTGAAACCTGCTGTTGAGATCCTCATTGGTCACTGCAACATCTCAGCTAGGTATTCCTAATTTCTGTTTTAACTCATCCAGAGTTCTTGGTCGAGCCTACACTTTACTGTTGAGATGGATTGTTTGTGATTACTTTTACAAGTACTTTATTTTAGGTTTATTAATTATAATATTTTTCGTTAGAATTCGTTAATTATTCATGATGACATGTTTACTCTATCTTATCCATTTTTAAAGGAGTTCATTTTCTCAGTAATTTCATATTTAATACCTTTATGTTTGTCTGTAGCCTTAAGTAGTAAACGTAATAAGTTTCTATTGTTCACGAACTAGTTGTTTCTTTAATTTTGTAAAATGTAATAACTTTTTATGATAAATCCATCCTTTCTTAGACAGGTTATTTGTTGAATGT
This sequence comes from Vesta saturnalis, assembly GCA_036346205.1. Classification (NCBI taxonomy): domain Eukaryota; kingdom Metazoa; phylum Arthropoda; class Insecta; order Coleoptera; family Lampyridae; genus Vesta; species Vesta saturnalis. The sequence goes on from JARFJB010001689.1 coordinate 1,283,615, forward strand.
CATAAATCCTTCTACTCACAAAGAATTTAAACTTCTAGCAATTGAACCCCTTATTAGTTTCCAAATCCTTAAAATAAATACAACCTCTATAATCCGGAAATTACTTCAACACTAATGTAGTCATTCCAAGGCTCCTATTTTTCAAATCTAACCAATCACAATTGCATCTTACCACAGTATTTAGCAATCCTATTTAGTACCTGCCATTTCACCCTTTCTTGATTCAAAATTATATTTTCAAGCGACAGTAAAAATATGTACTCTTACTATCAACATCACTTTACTCTATAAATTGAATGTAAAATTTAACATGTATGTAGCTCAAGTGTAACATTTTATGTGCTAAATTATTTATAAAGGTGTAGAGTAGTTAATATAATTATTAAAATTATCTAACTCTTCTTATTACAAGTATACTTGACTAATACGAATTAAAGCGAAGTTAATCCTTCAGGATAATTGTAGAAGCACGTTGTCGTAACCCAGACGTACCCTATCTTGAAACGTGTAATTTGTACTTGTTCGCACTAATGCAAATTCAAGAGACAAAACAATAGCTAAAGGATGCATCTTAATTTGACTGATAAGATGCTATGATTAATTGCTTAAATTGATGTCACTGAGAATGATGCTACGTCGGCTAATGTTAGGCTTACTCCAATTAATAGCTTAAATCTCCCTTACTGGCCGTGATTAAATAATCAGAGTTGATTTACAAATCTGATCTAGAACTCGCAAAATTCTAACCTGATAAAAAAAAAACACCGTGATCGTCTAGGGGGCACATAACCTACGTTGTGTAATGCGCAGGAGATAGGGTCGGATAAGGTTAATTTGTTGCATAAGGTGGCAGGTAATTAAATGAAACAACACTGTAATTGAGATGAACGAGTGGCGCTACCTGGTGATTCGCTCGTCATCCTATTTACATCGGGAGTAAAAGAATCACCAAGAAAACTCCCTTTATTCCAATAATAATCACACAAAGGAAAACAAAAATAAGATAACACAAGTGAATCACAATCAAAGGGTTAAATAGGTATCAACACTACTCTATCGGCATTAAAGGCGTACAAAATCTATCACATTGCCTAAATCGGCGTTTAGTCACAAATAAACATAAAATCAGGTCTATAAATGGTATTAAAATTAAAGCAAAATAAACAAGTAATAAATAACAAACAGGGGATCCCTTTTGGAACCAATTCCTGTCTGCTTTTAGTTAAATAATTACATATAAAGCATTATACCGGGTGTGGGACTACCGGACATAAACAGAACACAAAAAAAAACAACAAAGGACATCATTAAATCAAGTTAAAAAGGCGTACCTTACAAAATTTAACTATCACCAAAATAAAATGCAAGGCAATTTCTATAACTACACATAAAGGCAATAAATATAAACAGTGTAATCGTATCCACAATAAGATCGTCAATCAATCTAAAAAAAAAAGAAAAGGAAAAGTGTAATCCCGATCATGTGTCCCTTTTGTTTAACCAATCAGGACGGTTATTAACAACAAAATACATTAAGCACTCTAGTAATACATATTACAAATTCAACCTACATAAAAAAAATAACAACAGAAAATTAAGCAGGTTACAGATTATTTAAGTAGACACAAATGAAAGAGGGCAAGTACGTTACACATACAAATTTGTGGATACGAGCACAACAAATGATACACATGTACAGTAACAATGAATGATATAATGGATTACACAGAAAAACCATTCAAAGTATAACCTCTGACATAAAGTCCTGCAACACCGATTCACCCACATGATTAGTACGTATCATTACAAATGCAAGATAATAACGCTCTCAATTCCTCTTAGGCATAAAACAAAACACAAAAATATAGACATATAGGCATATAACGGTAACAAAAGGGACGTTTGTATAGATATAGATCATTTGGATCAGCTTTTCTGATTTTATACCTATGATCGTTTGTGGTTTTATCATTATAAATACAGGTTGGAATTATCAATACACAAAATAGAACACATAAAGAGAGAAAAGAGAGCGTCCTTCGCTATGCTTGCGCAATTACAATGACCACAACAGTTTTGCAGGTCCAGGTTTCAGTTTGGCTTGAACAATTTAAATGAGTAGGTAGAATGACCTTTTCTGTGTAATTTCACAAACGTAAAATCTTTTCTTTTACTTACATTATCAAATGGAGGTTATCCTTTTAAGCTTTCACCAGCACAAATGTTTAAATACTCGGATTTATTGATTAACACAAAACAACGAAAGAAACTCTAATTAAAACAAACACCGAATCGAACTCAAATCTACTCCGCCGCTTTGAAATTCTAATCAGACTCCTTTCTAAGACCAACAAAACCGTTTTTATTCTTCCTCACCCACTATTTTCTATATCAACTAACAAAAGCAATAAAACTATTTCGTGTGAACGCTTTTGACTTTAATTATATAAAGAAACATTATTTCTAATTAACATGTGCAATCAACCGTAGAAACCCTGTATTTCAAATATCACATTTCAATCCCTGAACAACCCATGCTTTGACCGCGGTGTAATTTCTTGTATAATAGTGACATGTTTATTTCAAACCGCTTTTATAACATATTTAGTGATTTGTCTTGCTCTTCGATAAAGGCAGTTTTCTGCCTGCAACTTAAACATCTGGTTGGGGTCGCCTCAGTTAAAACCCTACATAAATTTCTTACAAAACAAAGAAACACAAACCATTCTCAAATAACCCTTATTATATAATAACCTTCAGTAATTGACTTTTGCTATTTCGACAACAATTTCAATCGGAATATTTTCAATGTATTCATCAAATTTTCGTAGTGTGCTACCTACAACGTTATCCAACAAAACATGGATAGTTGAGAAAAATCACAAACGGACAAATCTGGCGATATAAGGGTAAGGAACGTTAGCGAATCTTGAGATCACACGGTTACCCAACAATTCTCGCACAGATCCCATTTATTACTGTGCAGTATGTGATGTCGCTCCATCCTGTTGAAACCAGTTTTCTTGAACGTGTGGAAAACTGTTCAATTCAAGTGTAAGGAAAGTTTGTAACATCTCTACGTATCGATTCGCATTGACTATTACTGTGAAATAAGGTACGATGATTCCATGTATTGAAACAGCACACCATACTGTTACCTTACTAGCGTGTAAAGGGCGCTCATGAACTTCCTTAGGATTTGTGTCTGCTCAGTAACGGAAGTATTGCTTATTCACGTACCCTGTGAGATGAAAATGGGCTTCATCTGACATCCACAACTTGCCCAGCAATTCATCGTCCTTGTTTATGTTTGTCATTTGTTGGCAGAATTGTAATCGCACCTGGTAATCGTTTTCCTACAGTTGTTGCACTATCTGCACAACTTGTACGCATGAAATTTCAAATCTAAATGAAGAATTCTGTGAACACTCTCTCGGCACATTTCAACCGTAGCTGCTTGCTTACGAATTGAACGCCGTGGGCTCCGTAAGACAGACTCGCGTACAACATCAACGTTCTGTGGAGTAAGAGCACTTCTTGGTCGTCCTGTTGGTTTCTTCTTTAGGGCAGATATAGTCTCTTCAAAGTTATTAATCCAACATTTTATGGCGTGTTTTGACGGAATAGCAAAACGTCGGAACTCCCTTTATGCAGCTTGAAAACTATCACCGTTTTTATAAAACATTTTTATGGCTAACTCACGCTGGTGTCCGTTCCACTGAGCCATGGTTACTAAAATGGTAGAGTGTTTATTTGCGACACGGTCACTATCCCGCAGTTCTGTCATCTGCCCATGGCTACCACTACGCATTTCAAAAATTCACGCTATTCATCATGTATTTAAGTTTTCTTGAATTTCTAAAATGACTTTCAGGTTAAAAAGGTCCAGACAAGTTTGCCAAGTTTTGGTATATCGGGTATTTGTAAACGCGATGTCGTGTGAGACAATTGAAGGTAAAACATTTTTGCGGGAATTCTTTGACATGATCTTCCTAGTCTAGTTATAGTTTATATTCAAAATGATAGTTAAAAGAAATGTATATGCTAGTTACTAGAACCGAATATTTATCAAGAGTCGCTTAACTTTTTTACACTCTCGTATACCATACAAAGTGTAGTAAAGGGAAGGTATTGCGATCATTAAAAAATTCGACCTCGAGACTTTGACGGATCTTCACGTTACGAGGACCCTTGAGTCCATTTTGGTCATTTTTAGGCATCTCATCTGTGTGTGTGTCGGTCTGTGTGTCCGTATATAAATACGATAGCGGTCAGACCGTTTGAGCTAAAGTTATGAAATTTGACATACGGGTATTATGGCAAAATCGTAGATCTGTATAAACTTTTAGGACATATACGGTTACCTGTTAACTTACACAGTTTTCTAATTTTTTCCAGTAAACTGGTCGTGAAAATGACACTATGAATTTTGAACTTCTTACACACGGAAGACACTGAAAAACTATTAAATATGGTATTTAGATAACAAAAACTATTCTTATGTAAAATGAGACTTTTAACTAAGATTTTAGATGCTGCAATTAAAAATCGTGAAAAGCCTATATATATATATATATATATATAATTAAATTATATAACATAATTTAAACTTACATATAATTATTATCAGAAATAAAATTACATTTAACAATATTTAGATTAGAATAAAACAATTTAAATATAGTTTTAAAATAATTTGTATTAATTAAAAACAGAAATAATATTCTTAAAGAATTTTGAATAAAAATAAAAAAATTCTTTATTGGTAAAATTTCAAAATGTAACATTTAAAAAAAGACATTAATTTACATATATTCTTTAATTTAACTAAAATTGAAATTTTAAATTAATATAAATTTTTAATAAAATTTAATATAATTTTAAATTTATTAATTTATAAATATAGTTAATTTGTACAACTTGCCTAAGACTTAATTGGCCAGACATTCAAATTAAGACTTAGAATAAACCAATATAAAAGTTTTGTAATAAACCTAATATTGCGGTTTTAAATGTACAAACTCAAATAAAAAGTATCAATATAGAAGTTTGCAAATGAAAAGAATATAAAAAATTACTGAATTGGACATATTTCAAGAATAATGAAAACAGTTTAAACACAAAAACTTGACAAAATTAGTAACATATATTCTTGTAATTTTACAACCAAAATTGAAAATTTTAAATTTTAAATTCAAAAATTTTTAGATAAAATTATTAATATATATTTTACCTTAGTTAAATTTACATAAAATTATCTAGTTATTTATATCAATTCTGACTAATCAAATTTCCAATTTTCAAATTATTAAATACTTACATTTATATTATATAAAAACATCTATTATTTCCCAAAACCATCATAGTTATTACTTTGAATTATATAACTACCAGGATCACTTTAAACAACGGTATGTGTATTTTATATTGTAACCCAATATTATTGTTTTATTTTTATTACTAGTTTCACTGATGACGACAGAGTTTCTGTTGAAATATATTTGAATAAACGTTAGTGTTGTGATTACTTTATCCTAGTGTTTGAAAATATCTCACATTATAAATTATGGCACGAAATGTCTCTACAATATATATATATATATATATATATATATATATATATATATATATAAACGAAGACAAATATTCAGCGATCAGTTGTTGTTATTAACGTTGCACATAATAAAGTTAAGTATTTGTACATATATTACAAATATAAAAATTTCCGTCCTAAAAATGCAAAATCATTTCATTTCTTTTTAAATTATCGAAATGGGAAATGCACTAATCAGGTTATTCGAAAGGGCACATTAGTTGTAGCGACAGCTAAACTCATCCACAAGAGTCGCACGAAGTTCCAGTAGATGCTACTGCAATTTTTTCATCGGCATCTGTTTTCCAAAATAAGCTTCCGGTGACAATTGGAAATTGTAATAATTTTACTTTCAGTATTTATGTTAATAGGTAAATTATAAAAATTGTTATTATTTAAAATTGAATAAATTTACTTACCGTTCTAGAACGCTAAAATACTTCCGTCGTACCTATTCTTAGCAACTAGTAAACAAAACTTACTGTTGTGGAAACGGACGAGGTAAACAACCAGATAGAGTATAGTCGCGCAAAATGTTATATGCGGTTGTTTTTACACCGGGTGATTCAGGAGGAAATGGAAATATTTTAAGGAGGTCAAAATAAGCAATATAAGCTCATATGTTCTAGCCCGATTTTTGTTTGTTTCAGAGATACTTTGATTAATTGTAATTTAAAAACTGAATAAATATTTATTACAAAACTAAAAACAGAAAATAAATAAAAAGTTAATCAAGTTGCTAACCTTGTCCCAAATGACAATTTGAAACACATAGTAGGCATGTGTCTTAAAACTGACAGTTGTGCCAATTTTATAAAATTGTCATAAATAAGAAAGAAGGCATGATGTTTGTTTATGGTTTTTGCAATGGTAGTAGGTACTGTTCGTGCAGTAGAGGAGTATCGACGTCGTTTTCTACATCGAAGAGTTCCTAACAGGCAATCGATTCATACTATTTTTAGACGTGCTGGCTAAACTGGGATGTTTCCAAGTGCAAGTATTGCTTCTGAAAGACAGCACGGGCTCGGTTTGGGACTTGAAGAAGATATTCTGGATGTTATAGATAATATTCCAAAGATAAGTACAAGGCGTATTGCATTCTAATTTCAAATTCCACAAACAATGGTTTGGAGAGCACTATAACAACAAGATTTGGAGGATTTCATGTGAAACCAGTACAAATCTCCAAGAAGGCGATTTTCCTTTAAGTTTACAATTTTGTCAATGGATACGTGAAAACAGAAGATTGCGTTAATGCATTTTATTTACGGACGAAGCATAAATGCATAACAAATTTTCGAAAATATCACCTCCCACTTCGATACACTTATTTGCGCGTTTATAAATTAATCTAGTAGCGAGTTGTAGCGAACGATGATTCGCTCTAATGAAGGCTCAGCATTAAGAAGACGATCTAGTAACGCATTCTTTGTGTCCATTTTCGTTGTATAAACCAACGACTCCATTCATCCCCAAACACAAAAATCTAGAAGAGTGAGACCCGGTAATCTCGGTGACTAAGGGTGCGGGTCGCCTCTGCTAATCCAGCGATCATCGAAATGGGGTATTCAGAAAATTTTTAACACTATTTGAAAAATGAGGAGGCGCTCCATCATGTTGGAAGATAAGCCTATCCATGACGAAAAGACTGAACAACTGATCAGTTAGAATACCGCACCACACGTTAATACTAAACCGACGTTGAAAATTGTGTTCTTGCGTAGCAAGGGGATTTTCCTCCGACCATCGATGATTATTGTGGCAATTGTTAATTTCATCTCGAGTAAACCGAGCTTCGTCTGTAAATAAAATGTATTTAAGCAATCTTCTGTTTTCACGTATCCATTCACAAAATTGTAATCTTAAAGGAAAATCGTCTTCTTGGAGGTTTTGTACTTGTTGCACATGAAAAGCTTGCAAACCTGGTTGTTTTAGTGTTCTCCAAACCATTGTTTGTGGAATTTGAACTTGGAAACATTCTCAGTTTTACCAGCACGTCTCAAACAGTTTGAAACGCTTGCCTATTAGGAACGCTTCGATGAGAAAAACGACGTCGACACTCCTTTACTGCACAAGCAGTACTACCATTGCAGAAACCATAAACAAACGTCATATCTGATTTCTTCTTTATGACTAAATGTATAAGGCATTTTGACATTCTTATAAAATTAGCACAACTGTCAGTTTTTAAGACACTTGCCTACTATGTGTTTCAAATTGTTATTTGGGACAAGGTTATCAAAGTTAACTTGATTAACTTTTCACCTGTTTTCTTTTTTTTTATATTTCTTCAGTTTTTAAATTACAATTAATTAAAGTATCTGAAACAAACAAAAATCGGACTAGAACATATCTATTTTTTTTATTTGCCCCCTAGATTTGGGAATTACTTTTTCAACGTTGGTATAATATTTTTCACTAACGACCAATTTGATTTTTTTTCCATATTATTGATATGTTGCCTTTTTTTAAGTATTAAATATGAGGATTTTTTAAACATCCGTTTCCATAGCAACGTACACAGCAGTTCAAAAGATTGCAATTGACTAATATTGTCACTTTAAAAATTTCAAAATGCCAAAAAAATTTAATGAAAATCTTTAATTGAAAGACACCCTAGAATATATTAATGGGTAAGTTATAATACGGCGGAACCCTATTGCTTCATTCAAAATTGAATACGCTCCTCCTATTATGATACAGTGATCCGTGGTTACTATTCATTTCAATTAAATGTGGCAACTGTTAAATTAATTTTGGCATATAATCAGATTTGAGGTTAGTGATAACCGCCTAGTACCAGCATACTTTTGGTGTAATAATAAAACACCCCAAATCTAGAGGGCAAATAGAAAATAGATTATAAAGTCGGGCCGGGGAGAGGTGTCGTATGACTTACATTTAGTAAAGCATGGTTTAACATTTTAAAAACGCATGTCGTTATTGGTTCATATAGTTAGTAATTTTGAATACCAACAAAATATCGTCAATGTTTCTAGGTTATTTTCAAATTTAAGCCGCGCTGTCAAATTTAAATAAAATTATTGTTTGAATATCTCGTGATTTAGCATCCTAAAGGTCTTAAAAATCCCCATCCACTCGTATAAATAAAGTCGAATTCCGTTTAAGGTCTGTTCTCACTTATTCTGGCATGTAAAGTCCACCGAGTGTGGGTAATCATATGATAAAAATATATTGTACAACTGTAAACGATTATCAGAACCGAGACCGAGTCAACAAAATTTCGTTTTGGATCTGTTTTACAAATTAATTATATCAATAATTCTCAATAAGAAACGAATTAGCTTGCAGTAGGCAGTGCGCGAATGAAGTGCGAAAAGTTTGATTAATTGCGGAGGATCGGTTTTAGCCGACAGATCTCACTGCGTCAAAAGAGTCAAGACTGTAATTTGGTTATCGAAGCCACTTATAAATATCTGATTTCGATAAATAAATACATTGTATTGGATGTTAAAAATGAGATTTAATAATATAACCGATTTTAAAAATGTCAGTTTACAGTTTGTCAATATATACATATATATATATATATATATATATATATATATATATATATATACGGTGTGGCCCACTTAAAACCAGAACACTCCTGTAAAATTGTTATTTATGAATCGATTTTAATTTTTTTTTTACCAAAATGAAGAGGACAAAAAACTGTATATTACGACAATACATTTAAATTCATGAAACCAAGGCCTAAAATGGCAGTTTTTTAGGGTCAAAAATTAAGAAAAACTGCTAGGCATTTTTTTATTGAAAATATTTCTACGCCACTGTTTTTAGCATCTTTCAAAACAGGTTTTACTTTATCATAATCTCAATGACAATATAACATGTTTTACAGCGAGAATGGCCAAATCAGCTTGCCATGGAATTCCATGGCAACATTCTGAAACGTAAAACTGATTAGACTCTTAATATTTTGCTATGAAAATAAAGAGTTATAATTATGCAACAATTAAGTTTACGCGAAAAAATTGAAATAATACGTCTAACTGGAGACAATGCCCGTACGGTCAGAGAAACTGCTACAGAATTTAATAATAGACATCCTGACAGACACCCAATAAGCTGCAGTACTGTTTACAACATCAATAAAGTCTTTGATGAAACAGGTACAGTTTCACTACATCTATTGAAAGCAAATAATAATCGACGTCAACGGGTGAGTCAAAATGATCGTGCGATTTTAAATTACTTCCACAACAATCCTGCACAGCTTAAGAGTAGCAAGTGTAGACTTGAATGTGCCTAAAGAAACCAAAGATGTCTTAAAAAGAACAAAATTAAACCGTATAAACCAAAGTTTTTGCATACTCTACGACTAGGTGATGCTGAAAGAAGAATGTAGTTTTGTTTGTGGTCTCAAGAGGAATATCTCAACAATGGCAATTTTCTAAATTATATACTGTTCAGTGATGAAGTCACTTTCAATACCAATGGAGTGCTTTTATCTCAAAACCAACGTCATTGATCTAACGAAAATCCGGAATGGGTAATTCACTGCAGAAGTCAATATTCCCGAAAGGTGAATGTGTGGTGTGGAATTCTCAACGAAAGGATTATTGGACTTTTCTTTTTTGAGCAAAATTTAAATTCACAACTTTTTTTGGAATTCCTGGAACATGATTTCATGAACGCTCTGGAAAATATTCCACTACGAGATCATATGAATTAACATTTTCAATTGGATGGGAGTCCTGTGCATAATGCCTCTATGATGAGGGAATGGTTGAATACTAACTTTGAGAACTGTTGGATAGGTCGTAATAGCCCCTTAGCAGAATGGCCACCAAGATCTCCAGACCTAACCCCATTAGATTTTTTCCTATGGGGTACGATCAAGAATAAAGTGTATAAATCGCGGCCTCAAACAATCCAAGATCTTCGAGTTCGAATAAGAAACGCTTGCGCCGAAATAACTCAAGGCCAACTTAGAATGGTACAAAGAAATCTTTTAAGGCGGTGTGAAAAATGCATTGAACTTCAAGGAGATCTTGTGGAAGCTTCTACAATTTAGTATTTCTTTGTTTCATTATAATATAATACATAAAATACGGTTTACTTTTGTTTCATTTTTCGGATTGTTTGTTACAATAAATATTGTTCTAGTAGATGTTCTTAATTCATAATTTTTTTTCTATTCGACATTTTTCTACGAAAATTGTTATCCATCTGTTTTAAAAGATGCCGAAAACAGTGGCGTAGAAATATTTTCAATAAAAGGATGCCTAGCACTTTTTCTTAATTTTTGACCCTAAAAAACTGCCATTGTAGGCCTTGGTTTCATGAATTTAAATGTATTACCTTGTCCTAATATACAGTTTTTTGTCCTCTTAATTTTGGTAAAAAAAAATTAAAATCGATTAATTTTACAAGTGTTCTGGTTTTAAGTGCCACACTGTATATTTTTATATATATATATATATATATATATATATATATATATATATATATATATATATATATACAGGGTCCGCCTTTGGGAGCTGATCCTATGAGTATCTGCTAAACCAAACTTACTATAATTTTGAAAATTTGGCGACAGGGTAATGAATAATATAAAATATTTTCACGTTCGTACCACTTCCGGTTATTCCGGATGTCGGTACTTAGTCGGTTATTTTAAATGGAACACCCCGTATATTAATACATTTTTGGATTCTATGTCGAATTTTAAGGTAAGTTTGTTAAATAAACTAGATACGAAATTTAAGTCGTTTTAAAAAAAAACCATTTTTTTTTAAAATTAACAGATGTGGTCTTAGTAATAACTCGTTAATTTTTCTGTTCCTGTCAAACAATTTGAATAAAACTTTGAGGTGTTCTAGGCAAAGGTTTATTGCAACAGTGTGCAAAAAATGACATTTGTATTTTTAATAAAAATTAAATTATGAATGTCTAAACTTGACTATCAAAAAATGCAAGTTACTCAAAAAAATCAAATTGAAACCCCTATTTTTTATTACTCAGATCGATTTAACGTCAAAAATTATGGTAAGTTTGTTTAAAACTTTATTTGCCTAAATGTAACAGTTTCATACTTATTATCAAAAAAGTCCCAATTTTAAAATTTGTGATAAAAATGAGCTATATACTTAAATCTAGTACTCCTTGTTCGTGGTCACCATGGAAACCAAATAATTGAGAATTGAAATAAAGAAAAATATTTGAATAAGTTATTGCAAAAAATTATAAAAATTGATAATTTTGTGATTCAAAAGTCATTTTTGCCAAATAGAAATTTTCTAAGTGATTTTTTTCAAATTCGATATACAACATAAGTGTAAAAATGTAATACTTTATGAGTAAATCGAAAAAAACTACTTTTTACTGCGGAGGTAATACATACTTATCAGCGCATCATTACACGATAAAGATGTGTATTTATTTTGTTTTTCTTTTGTAGTCAATAATTTAATAAAATTGTGGACAGTTTGTGTTTTTCTTGATGAAATGGCTCGACTTGAATATTCTAATACGGATTATTTGAATTTAATTTTAATTCACGTAGAATGTCATAGAGTTGTAAAACGAACAGTAAGAACATTTATCGAACGCTATCCTGAGCAACCCCCGACCATCAGCAGATACAATAAGACGTGTGGTTCAAAATTTGGAACAGTTTGGCACATTTAAACACTCTGCGCCTCGCAAAAAAACTGCTATTGATAACGAACAGAATGAAGTTATAACTTTAGGATATTTCCGTGCCTATCCTTGTAATTCCATAAACGACGCGAAAACAGATATTGGCTTAACACCAACAACTATCAGAAGCGTTCTTAAGAAACATAAGTTTAGACCATACTGTTTACAATTAGTTCATTTGAAAGAAGCGGATTTTTTGAAACGTATCGAATTTTGTGAAACAATTTTGCTCAAAATACAAGAAATTCCTAATTTTTTGACTAATATCATATGGACGGACGAATCTAAATTTACGAAAAATGGCATATTTAATCGCCGAAACTGGCATTACTGGAATAACGAAAATAGCAATCCAACTCGCGAATGCCATTTTTAGGAAATTTGGAATTTTAACGTATTTTGTGCTGTTCGGAATAACGAAATCTTTGACGTGTATTTTTACAACGAAAATTTGAGAGGTTTAAAATAGTTGATTGTTGCGATTTATGCTTACAAATTTAGTTTCTAGGAGAAAATTATCTTGAGATGTTAAACACTAGAATTCAACCCCGATTAAATCTAGAAAGGGAAAATTTATGGTACCAACAAGACGGTGCGACCCCTCCCAACACCAATGCTGTTTCCATGAAACTTTATGAAATTTTTTTTGATCGTTGGTTTGCCAATAATGGTCCCTTTCCATGGCCTCCTGATCTTGTGCCAATGGATTTTTATCTTTGGGGTCGAATTAAAAATATTGTTTATGCTACACCACTAACAACTAAAGAAGATTGCATTGCAAGAGTGCAAAATGCCTTCAATTCTCTTTCTCCAAAAGAAATTCAAAGGGCTACAAATGAAGCTGTTACAAGACGGGTTCAACAATGTCTTGCGTCTAACGGGCAACATTTTGAACATTTATTGTAAATTAATTTACATTTGATCACGAGCAATAAATTCTAAATAAGCGACTTTATCGTGTAAGAATGCACTGATAAGTATGTAGTTACTACCTCCGCAGTAAAAAGTAGTTTTTTTCGATTTACTCATAAAGTATTACAACACTTATGTTGTATATCGAATTTGAAAATAAAGACTTACATAATTTCTATTTGGCAAAAATGACTTTTGAATCACAAAATTATCAATTTTTATAATTTTTTGCAGTAACTTTTTCAAATATTTTTCTTTATTTCAATTCTCAATTATTTGGTTTCCATGGTGACCACGAACAAGGAATACTAGATTTAAGTATGTAGCTCATTTTTATCACAAATTTTAAAATTGGGACTTATTTGATAATAAGTATGAAACCGTTACGTTTAGGCAAATAAAGTTTTAAACAAACTTACCTTAATTTTTGACGTTAAATCGATCTGATTAATAAAAAATAGGGGTTTCCATTTGATTTTTTTGAGTAACTTGCATTTTTTGATACTCAAGTTTAGACATTCATAATTTTACTTTTATTAAAAGTACAAATGTCATTTTTTGCAGACTGTTGCAATAAACCTTTGCCTACAACACCTCAAAGTTTTATTCAAATTGCTTGACAGGAACAGAACAATTAAGGAGTTATTACTAAGACCGCATCTGGCAATTTTTTTAGAAAAATGTTTTTTTTAAACGACTGAAATTTCGTATCTAGTTTATTTAACAACCTTACCTTAAAATCCGACATAGAATCCAAAAATGTATTAATATACGGGGTGTTCCATTTAAAATAAGCTACTAAGTACCGACTTCCGGTATAACCGGTAGTGGTACGAGCGTGAAAATATTTTAGATGAGTCAGCCCTAACATCATTACCCTGTTTAGTAGATACTCATAGGAGCAGCTCCCAAAGGCTGTATATATATATATATATATATATATATATATATATATATATATATATATATATATATATATATATATATATATATATATATATATAACGAATGCAAACCTAAGCACAACTACAGAGGTACATGTTAAACATAATAATTCTTTACAATGTTATAAAGTAACTAAGATTATAATTTTTGCTTTAAATTCAAATATTAGACATCTTATAATTAAAAGTCATCACCTTCACTTTCACTGAAATCTTCACTCGACTCTGCACATTGATTACTAGAGGTTTTACCATTTGTTCAGCTCTTTTTTGAACGTCCCACCACTGGCTCATTTCCTTTTCAGCATGTAAAATACACTTTTGCCCTAGTTCTTCAGTTACTTGGTTTAATGAATCCTTCCATAGCGATAAAACGTTCTCGTGCCTGAAGCTCTGTCTTCCAACGTTTTTGTTGTAATACTGTTTACAATTTGCCCATATTAACTCGATAGGGTTGAATTGGCAGTGATACGGAGGTAAACATAAAATTTGATGTCCCCATTGATGAGCGATTTCATCAAATGCATATATTTTTGGAACTTGTAAATCCTTGGCAATTTGTAATCAGCATGTCATTCGAATGAGGAATGTTGTGTTTTCTTAAAAAGTGAAGATCTTCTTTCTTCCAACTACTTGAAGGTAATTTTTCTACTAATGTAGAATGATAACTGGCATTGTCAAGAATTATCAAACTTGGTTTTTCTAAATTTGGTAAAAGCTGTTCTTCAAACCATTTTTGAAATAAATCAGCGTTCATATTATCGTGGTAGTCTGCTGTCTTACTTTTACTGGAAAATACCAATGATGAATTAGGTATAAAACCATCCTTGTTGCCAGCACTCAGTACGATAAAACTAAAATTTGTTCGGTTAAAAATATTTTTAACAAATCGGACTATTTTAATTACCGTTTCCCTTCTCCTAGCGGTTTGTCTTTTGTGCTTTTCAAATCATTATCGTACCATGATTTTCGAACGCTTCCTCGACTAAAAATCCACGTCTCATCCAAAAAGATAGGATCGTAACTAATTTCACAACTTTTATTAGCAAAAATGTTGCTCGAGCACAATCAATATGAACCTGCTCCATTAAACGGCTTCTTCCATCGTCAACTTTGAATTCAAAACCAATTTTGTGTAACAATTGTTTCAAACTCATTTTACTGAAGGTAAATATTTCATCTTCTTTAAGTTCAGTTTGGAGTCTTTCGATAGTAATATGTGAGCCTAAAATTAAACAGTGATTAACTCCATTTCAACAATAATTTCTGAATTATTTACCAGTTGCATGCATGGTGTAAATCTTTCGTGTTTTTGCGGTGAATCCGACGCCGATTTCCCAGATTCTAAAGCGAGAGCCATTCTTGCCTTTGTCCCGAAATTTCTCGGAAATGCCGCATGCGAGAGCAGTTCGCTGCAACATAATATTACATAAATATAAATTTAAATAGTGAAAATTATTAGCGTACCTGGATAATGGAAGTTAAAGGTAAACTTGGTCCCCCGTTATCGCGTTCCATCTCGAAATAATGCAGTATATTCATTAACATTACTTGAGTTTGGATTTTCAAAGATTTATCTTTTAATAACATCATTATTTGCTGCAAAATAAATAAATGCATTCAATCAATAGGAAATACATTTTGCATTATAAACTTACCCCGTAATAGTGAATATTAACAATAACAGTTTTGAAAAAAACTGTTGTTTAAAAATGCAATGGGAACTAATAAATTATGAAGCGAAAGATAAATTATTATAACCACAAAACACGAAGCGATTATATGAAACTAAATACGAAGAATAATTTGAGGTTAAATAGCCACGAAGACATCTGACAGCGTCATGCGCTTTGACTTTAGAACCGACATACGTTTTTAAGTCCTGCATTTAAAATATGTAGCAAACGAATATTATTATAACCCGTCTTTCTTTAAGTGGGAAATTCGCACTAAGATAAAGGGAAAAAGATGCATTTCACAGTAATAATTATATCCCCATTCTCGAGTCCGCCATGAGACATCTCCCCGGCGCTACTATATAAGCTTGTTTCGCTTATTTTGGCCTCCTGGGCATGTCCTTAAAATATTTTCATTTCCTCCTGAATCACCCTGTATACTATCGGTATCGATGAGAAAACAGAAATTCATTCCCGTTTGAGGAAAGGTAATTAAATATTAACCATTATGATTAATTATGCATTTATAATTTTTAATGAATACTTACTACTCAGTAATAGAAAAACAAACACAAACAGTATTAACATTTTCCAAATAATTCATAGGTATGAGTTTCAGTTTTTTTATATTTTAACGAACTTATTTTATTACACTTAATGTAACATAAAAGTAAGCATCACGAAACTTTACAATAAATATAACTAGTGAATTATAAATATTGGCACATTTCAGGCCTGCACATTACCTTATACTAAAAATGTTTTATTCTAGGTAGGTATTAATTATTAACGAAATGTAGTTACCTACGTAATCTACTATTAAAGTATGAGGCAAACGATTTAGACAAAATTGGAATCGAATTCGGTCAAACTTAAATAGTTCTACAAAAGATTTACAATCATCGTAGGGTCTTCCAGCGGAAACGTTTCTTAAATAATTTTCCATGGTTTCATAATAATCTGAAGGTACTAAACTAGTGAGAAAAGCAGGCTACATAATATTTTAATCGGTTATTATAGATGACCTATAAAATTATAAATAAACATATACAAAATTACAAATAATCATTAAAAATATAAATTGGAAATCTACACGTTATTCCACAATATCTACCTATTCAATTCATTTAAATTGCAATTCACACTTTTATCACACATAATTACTTAACTTTTATTAGTTACAAGTCTATACTTGCAGCAATCACAAAACTATCTCCTGTATGGTAAAGTTGGATTGTGATTAATAATTTATTAATGAAACAATTTTTCTTTATAGACATTAAAAAAAATGTTCGTAAATTGTAGTGTATTTGTAATTTTTTTAAATCAAATTTGTACATTTAATTGAGTTGACCTTGTTGTCTCTGAGCTAACCTTCTCCTTCCAGCTAATAATTTATTTAGTCCTTTAGGTTCTTCAGTTGTGGTAGAACTCGGTGCCTGAGTTTTAGGTTCTTCGGCTTCTTCCGAGTCGGAAGTTTCCGTTGATTCCAAATCATGAGGTGCTTCAGTGGTTGATGGCTCAGCCGTAGATGGTCTTCTTCTATTTGCAAGAGGATTTATACGTCTTACTTGTACAGGATTACTTGCTGCAGGTTTTTGACGTGGTGCTGATGCAACTGGATTTAAACGAGGTCGGTTTCGTAGTCTGTGTAAAGGATTTTTATCTTCAACTGGAGCAGGTGTTGTTGTAACAGGATCCTATTTTAAAATATAACTGTATAATATGGTTAGTGTATTTAAATGTACGTACCTCCTTTGGTTCAACTGAAGACTCGAGTTCTTTTAAAGACGTTTCTTCAGGCAGAGTTTCTGGTGCCGATGTAGTCGTTGTAGATAATCGTCCTCTTCCAATATTAATTTTTGGACCGGGTCTTAAAGGTCTTACGTTACTGTTTCCAGTTGGTATCCTAACCCTGGGTTTAGGTGTACTAATTGAGTTTTCTTCTAGATGTGTTCCATCTTTTGCTTGGGCCGGTTCTTCAAGAGGTGCATTTGTTGTACTGCGGACCCTTGTCCTTGCATTATAATTAGGTCGAGGACGACTTAGAGTTGACCGGGTTGTGCTGCTAACAGCTTCTTCGTGAACATTTTCTTCGATAGTTTCGCTAGTAGCCCTGTTCTTATTACCAAAACGAGATTTTGTAGTAGGCTGCAAATGAAAGTTTAATGTTACAATATTATCATATTCGTGTTACTTACCTTTGCTCGATTCACAGGTTTAACTTCTTCTTTTACGGCGTTTTGATCATTATTTGGTTCTGGTGTGCTTCTGTTACTTGATGGTCTCACTCTACCAAAACTAGGTCGACTAAATCTACTTTTTGGTTTTGTATCAGGTGTAACCTCTACAGGAATACTAGCAGTAGTAGAAGAAAACGATTTTCTCTTATTTGCATTTGCACGGAAGCGTCCACGTCCTAAAGGTGTTTCAGTGCTTGTGGTTGTTGGTGGAGGCGTAGTTGTTGTGGTTGTGGTAGTTGTAGTTGTAGTAGTAGTAGTTGTTGTGGTTACATATTCTGTAGTGGGAATATCAGTAGTACCTTGAGAGGTTGTTCCTTCAGAACTATCAGTAGTTGCACTGCTATCTTCGATGTCCTAAAGATACGTAATAGTATTATAATTTTTTTTTGTTACTTATTACCTCTTCACCCGAAAGCTTTTGCGTGCCTTGAAGAATTGCATATAAATCTAATGCAACTTTATCCATTGGTGAGATTGTCATTGTGGTTGAATCAACTAAGCTAGTTGCGGTAACGCTTGGATCCAAATACGTCTCATCTTCAAGGCTCTGGAAAAAAATTGTTAGCTGTAGATACAGATTTTTTATTAACCTAATAAGTATTTACATGTAGTTCTATTCGCTCATTAGGAGTAGCTCCCAAAAATCTTACTGGTCCCGAAGGTAAGTCTAATGGGAATGATGGACCTCCATTTGGTGGTTCTGCTCCTGCTGCCCCAGAGTTAGTATTAAAGCTTGCGTTATCAACAAGGTCTAAAGACGGTCGGCGAACGCTGCTACGGGTTCTACCTCGTGAACTCTAACCATAGAATGAATTTAAAAAAAACTTTTTTAGGGTCATAATATTTACCTGAGTTTCTTCAGACAAATTGTTTGCCACAGATGAAACAGTAGGAATTGTTGTCAACGGTTTTCCACGTGTTTTTCCTCTAGTTGGTGGTTTTGTTTCTTCTTCGGGCGCTGAGGTTGTCACTAAATTTCTACTACGTGGTGGGAATCGTGTACTGGGTGGCAAACGATCTTCTCCAACCACATCTTCATCTTCTAATTGACGGCCTCGAGAACGTCCTCTACTAGGGATCACTTCGTTTGAAGCCGCTTCCTTGCTGTAGTGATTTTTACCTTTTTCTCGTACTGGACCGTCATGTGAATTAAAAACTTTTTCGGTTGTTTCCTTGTCCTCCTCATCATCATAATAATAGTAAACGTATTCATACTCATATTCTTGTCCATTGGGACCTTTTTTAATCTGAATTCTAGAACGCTGTTTTTCACTTTCACCTGTAGCATGTGGTACTTCTTTAACGTTTAGTGATCGTGGTGTCGGTGGAGCTCTAGAAGTTAGAACAGGACGTGGGTTTGCAGTAGGTCTGGGATTTGCTTCTTTTTTTGTTCTTTTTTTAGATGTAGTTGGTGTTGTAATAGGTGCTGCAGTGGAACTTTGTAATTCTAATTTATATTTTTCCAAAAGAGCCCTCGCATTTAATTTTATTGCACCTGGAGGAGCCGGTGCAGGTTTAGAAGCTTCTCGTTTCTGTCTTGTTAATGGAATTTCCGTATCATCTGTATCGTTTTCGTTTAGGGCATATGTTATATATGGTGGAAGTTTATGGGAGGTTTCAAACGATTCGTTTTCTAATGTTGGCTTGTCTTTTCGTGCCACTGGCCGTGCACCAGTACTTGATGTGTGTACAAAAACAAATTCATCCATATGTTTTGGTGCGACTATTGAAGGATTTTCTGCTACCAATGGAGTGACAACAAAAACCAATAGAAATCTGAAATTAACATTTACGTAAATAGGAAGTTATTTAAATGTTGAATTAGTTTCATACATGTGATCCGGAATAAAATATGAATTCAAACGTTACTCATGGAGTTAAACAATGGTTAAACGATGTCTGCATGCTAACGATCCGGAAACTCAAGAGGTCCTTTCATAATGTATTTTTTAATTCCTTCCGCCATATTTAAATATTTACGTATTATTTGAGTTTAGTATAAAATGTCAATATTGTTAAATAATGTTACATAAATATTATATTTTACAAAACCGCATATGAAATAATGCGCTTTCTAATTATTGTAATAAATACTATTTTATCAACTACTTGTGCCTGCAGCAGTTTACCCATAAAGCTGATTATTGCATATAAGTGTTACCTTATACATATATAATCTGTTGTGAACAAAGTTGTTTACTTTCCATGTCTTGTGCCTTAAGCAAGTATCTACTTAACAATTTATACATTTATTTTTAAATTAACTTCGCTTTTAATATACGGCGTATGTAAAGTATGTAAGTCAGTGTCAGTAGGTATACGTTATGCGTCGTCGGTTACCTAATTTTTTTTGCCATTTTGTAAATGTTCAATACAGCGATTTTGGTTGGATAATTATGTCATATTAAAGTGTTTACTTGCATAATTAAATCAGATAACACCCAAAAATGAATTTCGTAACACTTTTTTATCTTAATGCGTTTTAAAATAACACTGTACCTACTACCAGCTTCCACGCCGACAATCTAAATACCTACGTTTGCCAAAACAAAGAAAATTTTGTTAAGAATAATGCCCCAACTACAATATAATAATAGTTTATTGACCAATAGATACAGATGCAGATCCAATTGCTGGTTTCTTTCCTCTAGCGAAAAAAGATTAAATCTTGAAAGCAGTAAGGAGTAAGGGGATACTCTTGCACTGGGTAACTACTGTCTGTCGATTTTGTAGATAAGAAGTGGATATACTATATATATATATATATATATATATATATATATATATATATATATATATATATATATATATATATATATATATATATATATATATATATATATATAATATATATATACAGGTGTTCCAGTTTTTGTAGTAACAGTCGATAGAACTTTCAAAATTAAGACAAAAAGTTCATATAAACATACGTTGCCAAACGCTTAGTTTTGGAGATACAGGGTTTCAAAGTTTTAATTTTTTTTCAGCTCTTTTAATTTATCTTCAAAACTATTTAAAATAATAAATCCAAATTTAGTACACATATTACACTTCTTAAACTCAATATTAAGAGTAGTTTAACGTTTATCAATATCTACAGGGTAGTACATTTTCTGGGGTGGTACACCCTTTATCCCCCCCGAATTTTTTCATGCGACGCCTCTAATTATTAAAAATCAAAAATTTAGATTGCCCATTTGATTTAGGAACTTTTTTGTCTTCTGCTTTTTTTTCGAAAAATGCATAGTTTTTGAGATAAATTAACTGTAATCCATGAACAGCTTCCAAATGGTAAGTAAAGAACGTCTGATGCTCCCGCAAAAAATAGTGTGCCATGAAAAGAACAATAAAAAAAAGAATCAAATTATGTCAATTCTCACGTTTTCTTGTCTCTTAATAAAAAGTAGTACTCCACTGATTTTTTCGAAACGAACGAAATAAATAAATTAAACAAATAAACTTAGCCTGTAACAACAAAACAAAAACGCTATCATAATAATAAATAAATTTAAAGAAACTGTTCAAAATGTGAACCATTTTGTTGAATACATAATTCACACCGACGAATAAAATTGCACGTGGAATATTAACAAAAAATTGCCTTATTTCAATACACGCATCCCTAATCCTATTAATGAGTTCATCTTTTGTTATCACAGGAGTTGCATACACCCTTTCTTTTAAATATCCCCACACAAAAAAATCTAAGGGATTTAGGCCAGGAGACCTTGGCGGCCAGGGAACTGGGCCTGCACGACCGATCCATCTTCCTGGATAATGGTTGTAGAGCCAGTTTCTAACGATTATGCTATAATGAGCTGGACAACCATCAAGCTAGAACCAAGCCGTTCTGCGTAAATTTAAGGGAATATGTTCCCACATATTCCCATATTCATTCTCTAAGAATTCCAAGAAAGCCGCAGCATTCATCCGAGGTGGTAAAAAGTAGGACCCAAAAAGGTGATTATTGTAAATACCTATCCAGGCGTTCACACTAAATTCTTGTTGGAAATGTCTCGGGCGAACTACATGTGGATTTTCATGTGCCCAAACGTGCTGGTTGTGAAAATTTACCACATCACGGCGAGTGAAACAGGATTGTTATTATTTTCAGCAAGAATCCATCGACAATACGCAACTTTACGTTCTGCATCCCCTGGTTGTAGTCCTTGAACAGGTTGTAGATGGTAAGGATATCGGTAATCCCGTCTTAATGTTCGGTGAATAGTAGTATTTGAGACTACACCTAAAGCTACGGATTATTTTAAATAGTTTCTAAGATAAATTAAAAGAACTGTAAAAAAATTAAAACTTTGAAACCCTGTATCTCCAAAACTAAGCGTTTGGCAACCTATGTTTATGTGAACTTTTTGTCTTAATTTTGAAAGCTCTATCGATTATTAAAGTCCTGCTACAAAAAACTGGAACACCCTATATATATATATATATATATATATATATATATATATCTGCGAATAGTAGCAAGTTAGGAGAAGTAAGTTCGCACAAATCATTAATAAACAAAACAACAATAAAGAACTCAAACTAGAGCCCTAAGAAACACCTGACGACACAATAAATGATTTCAGTTTAAACCGATTTTAATTAACATACTTTCCGCGGCTGGAAAGATAAGATTCAAAAAATAATAGTTGATTATCGCAAAATCCAAATGGTCGTAATCTGTCGGCTACAAGACAATGGGAGTACTGAATGCCTTCGATAAGTCAGTTATACGACGTTACCCTAATGACGATTATCAAGATGTTCATATATATATATATATATATATATATATATATATATATGTCTGTGTGTATGTATTTATAAAGTTTCATAAATGTATCACTAAAAGCAGGGTATATACGTTAATATTTTAATCTAATTGTTAATTATAAATGTTGGCATGGTGTTTTTATTGAATATGTAGTAGTAGATGATTATTGTAGCATATCAATTTTTAAAAGATTGACTGCAACCTCAGGTTTTCAAATATATATATATATATATATATATATATATATATATATATATATATATATATAATTTTTTTAGTTGATACACATCGATGGTAAAATTGAAATATGCCGATATGTATTCATTTCAAGAAAAGTCAGATATGCTGAAATGGTTTTGCTATTGGAACCCTGTCGGTTCCGAAATGTGGTGAATCCCAATCCCCAAGCAGATGTTAACGTGAACGAAAACGCATTTAACGTACTAACAGCCATCACTAAAAATCCTCGCTTTAGTTTGAAGCAGATTACAGAAATCTTACAAATTCACTACATCACAGTGAAGAAGATTCTTAAGGCCCACAAGTACAAGTCGTGCAAGCTGCATTGATCAAGAGCTTGTTCCCGTTAGGTGGCGCACTTAATTTAGTAGTACTCTTAAATCCCTACCTACTCTTACAGGTAACACCTTTCGGAGAAGCAACTTTTGCTTTAGAATGGTGGATAAATGCAACGGTCAGAGATTATCTGAAAAATATTTTATTCACGTACGAGTGTACGTTTACTCTGGACAATTAACCGAATCATCAAAACACTTAGCAATCCCCGTTTCCTGTTCCGTGGAAAAAGCCAACACCTTCAGAAAGTCAACCTTTGGGCGGGTATGCTAGGGCATTGTATCATCGGATCATGCGTCTTAAAAACCGAAAATTCGTAATTTCGCGCAGCAAATAATGCATGCTCGTCAATGAGATGACCACATATCTAAAGACGTTATAATGATATAAAGTATGTATAAGTGCAAACTCGTAAATCTTGACCTTCGTTAAACCGGATTCTTCAATAATCCGGACAAGCGTGTTACTTGCATTGTGTACTTTGTAGTCCGGATTTGAGAGCACTCGGTAATCCGGACCTGGTTCTTCGACGTATTCTGTGTACCTAAATTTTAATCGATCTAATATCTGATGGGCGTTTAAAAATGTTAACATACATGTTGAATACAAATTGTCTGCCAATTCATGGATTACTACAGCAATTTTTGTAGACTGGTTTCACTTTTTTTTTATTCGGCGTATTAGAAGCCATTTAAGGAGTCTTAATTTGCCTGAAAGAGCCGTGTTAATCGTCGATAATGCCTCGAGCCATGGAACTATAGAAGAGCTAACTAATAAGGATGGATAATTTACAATATTTCTTCCACCAAACCGCGTAGCATATTTGCAACCCATGGATCATAATGCCATCAGACAAAATTATTTTACCGGAGAAGCCTTAGTTTATCTAGTGACGAAGAAAACGTTATTATGTTGTTAATAGCCATTAACTTGAAGAACACCGTGTGTCTACTATCTAGCCATCTCCGAACTCT
Source organism: Vesta saturnalis (assembly GCA_036346205.1). Classification (NCBI taxonomy): domain Eukaryota; kingdom Metazoa; phylum Arthropoda; class Insecta; order Coleoptera; family Lampyridae; genus Vesta; species Vesta saturnalis. The sequence continues at coordinate 1,307,982 of JARFJB010001689.1, forward strand.
TAAAATAGTGCTTGCACAAAATTATGGCTCATAAAGCAAATCACGACCAAGACAAGAATATGATGCTGAAAATCTAATTCCTTTAAACCAATTGCGCCTCAATATGCTTTCCTTGGATGAAGATATGGAAGAAGTAAGTTTATTAAACGTAAAATTTTTCCTTTAATATTTTTGCTCTGTTCTCTGAATAATTGTGGGCATATCGAAATCAACAGCACACTTTATTCTAAAGAAGACCAAACTTCATCCGCACAAATACAGAATTTGCCAAGGGCTTAGACCAGGTGACGCAGAAAGACGGAGATTACTATGTGAGTGGTATACAAGAAAACGCCATCAGAACAATAATTTTCCTTTCCATTTATTATGGTCTGATGAAAGTACGGTTTCCAATAATGGGATATTTAATAGAAAAAGCGTTCATCATTGGTGTCAAGAAAATCCAAAATTATGCAAAGAATCGGGACATCAACACTGTTTTATCTAAAATATGGGGGATGGGATTTTAAGAAGAAGGATAATACGGCCGTTTTTATAATCAAAATTTAACATCGGAACGTTACTAGAAATTACATTCGAAGACACGATTGTTTGTTACAGCAGGATGGTGCACCTGCACACAATTCACGCCTGGTTAAGAGTTACGTTTCAAATGGGTTTGCCGAAAGAGTTTTAAGCACTCATTCTGAAACACCCCGTTGGATTTTTTTCTTTGGGGGTACATAAAAAAATATGTTTATATGCATATCTTTGGAACAGAAGAAGAACTCCGCAGGTTGGTACTTAACGCATTCCAAACTATAACCCCTGCAATGTTAAAGAACGCTTTGGATTCTACAGTTAGCAGATGCTATTTATGTTTGGAGAACGAAGGAACGGTTTTGCGAGCATTTATTGTAATATTTTGTTTAATCATTGTTATGCGTTATGTTTAAATTTTCTTGTCATCAAATGTTATCTCTCCATTTACGTGTTGTTGATTGATTGTTATTAATTAGTTGTAAAATTTGAAAAAATATTTTATTAGTTGCACGATGCACTGATTTCACTACGGTGACCACCTCTGACAAGGAAATGTCAAAAGACTAACATAAACTAGGGATTAAAGTTTTTTATATTTATTCTTACATATAAAAAAATCGCAACCTGGAAGCTCGTCAAGTAATTAAAAGTATAGTTGGATGCAAACTAAATAATGGTCACTGTCATCTAGTAGTCCAATTCACCATTACTTTTACGAACCACTCACACAACACAACCAGTAGCCGTGTTAAATTTGTATTATTTAAATTCATGGTGATAGATCCTTATCTTTTGGGTTTATTAAATCGCTTCTTTTAATATCAATTTCATAAAATGTATAAGTTTCGAAAGCAATTCCCGTTATCCCCATTACTGACGATTATAACTGCAATTGTTATCGAAACATATAAAATATGCACAATTTATAGAGAAACTCTAGAAAAGGTTGTGTAAGCTATTCGAACCACAAAAACGCAAGTGGAAGTACAACTGAAGTCTAGCCAAACAAGAACATCGCTTGCACCCTAGTAGGAAGTTAAATATACAACAACAAATGCAGATATTATTGTTTTATTAGCGTACCGAAAGTGATAAAACATATAAAGATAATTTCAATAAATTAAACAATGTAATTTCCGAATTGAACAACAAAGTGTATTGTTGGCTCAAAGGTTATTTAATGGCTCTTTGATATTTTGTATTACTCACATTTTAACATTTAAATTTGGGTCTTTATATGAAGTAAATACGTTTATGAAAGTTTAATACTTAGAAATGTCAGGTACCTGTTTATTACGTAACTGAATAGTCTTTAGCTCATCTGCATTTGCTGAGTATTCATTATCTAGGTCACCTTATTTGCAGCACGACATTTATTATTTTTTTCATTTTTACGCATATTCTAATGTTTCTAAATTTGATGGCAAATGTAGCCATTTCATATATATATATATATATATATATATATATATATATATATATATATATATATATATATATATATATATATATATATATATATATATATATATTTACATAACATACACAATGACGTAACGGACGTCTTAACAAAGGCAGACCTTTTACAATGTTGGTACTGTAAAATTTTTCTTTATTATTTTATAGCAGTTGCATACGCCAATAAAACATAAAAACACAATAGTATATCTCGTAACTTTATTAGTGTTCGGATATGTACTGATATTTTTTACTGCAAATTTTGTGTTTATCAATAATGAGATGTGTAATGTATCACTAATCCATTTTTACATACCTTTAAGTCAATAAAAACATCTTAAACTGCAGCCGAAAGGTGAAACAAGAATACCTATTAGTGCATCTTAGTTTTAAAGTAGCCGTAATCGAGGTTTTTGTATTAAATGAAAAAATACAGATACCTGTAAAAACTTCTGCTACTATTTATAATTTTTTGAAGAGGTTTGAGGTTAAGTATAAATCACGTTGTTAAAGGTACTTTTTTAAGCTAGATACAAACATGCCTCGTTTCATCAAGTGTTGGGCAATTAGGAGCTAGGTTTAGAACTAACAGTATTGAATAAATAAATTCACCATAATGAAACAACCTTAAAATACACTTTAAGATGACCGATGGTCCCAGTTACCCCAATTTGTCGGGTGACATGATAACATTATACAATCTTCCGTTTCAGAAAGACCTAAAATAAAGTGAAAGTCTGTTTGTCACATTATATTAATAGTATGGTTGTGCAACAAGAGAATTCCAGGTCAAGAGTAAACAGAAGCTAAGCATTTTTGTATAGAGAATCTTTCGTTTTGAAGGTTCTAAAAGCTCATCATAAACAGAATAAGTGTGAGGGTAAGAGTTGTAGTGTATTAAGAAAACATTAGCAACAATGCGAGAGAGATGTATTATTAGGGATATTGATGAACCATAGAAATCTTACTTAATAACTAGATAAACATTGAAACCATGTATGATCCGAATGGAAACTGCGCATGGGGAGTATTAGAAATTGCGCACTAGTGAATACTGTATACTGTGTAAACATAAGCCGCCGTGTGTGCAAGAAGGCAAATAGTTGTAATTTTGTGACCTCACTTGAAAAATTGTAGATTTCCTTTTAATTTTTTGCTGTCATTTTGACAAAAAGACACTATGTACCTTCTCATATTTCACTTCTACTAATAGTAACATCGAAAAGCGCGAAAAACCGAGGTTAGAGAACGCTTTTTGACAATTACAATTGACATCAAAAATTGAACTTGGCAATTCTAATGATACGACTGCACATGTCCGAATACCCCCAATTTGTAAATTTTCGACCTTATTGAAATGTTCAATTTGTCTCGTATTTTAAACGCGCAGCTCATGTGCTCTGTCTGTCTAATTATTAAGTAATATATCTGTGTTATGATCAAGTTAAATTTTGAGTTCAGTTTTGTTATATTGTTTATTTACAAAATTAAATCAGTTTTCGTTATTTTTCTGTGTATGAGTACGCTACAAATTGGCGATGAGTACAAAAAGTTTAATTCCATTATCGGGAACAGTTCCGAAAAATTTACAAAGAAGAGGAAGCACGTTTTAGTAGTGAGGTTAGATCACTCAACTGTTATATGTTTAATAATTCTGATGAAAATGAGAACTACAAACATTACTAGCGGTAATATTATAGTAGTTGGCGCTTCGATGGGCTCCGTTTTTAAACAATTTAAGTTAGGATAAGATTGGGAAATTTTTAGTGAGCGATTGGAGCAACAATTTATCGCAAATTTTGTAGAGGAACGGCGTAAAGTCCCAATTCTTCTGACTCCGATAGATGAACAAGTTAATAAGATTTTAAAGAACGTAACTTATCCATGAAAGCCCAGTGATGGCATTTATAAAGAGCTTACGCAGTTATTGGGAAAGAAGGTCACTTTATCGTAAGCGTATTGTTTTTTTATGCCTTAAGACAATGGGAAGAGAGTACGAATGAATGGTGCGTTAAGGTGAAAAAGTTAGCAGCTGGATGTGAATTTGATCAATCTTTCGATGAACGAGTACTTGACAACTTGGGAACAAGTATGAAAGTAGGACCAATATTAGACAGGCTTTGCGAAGAAACTCCTAAGAAGTCGTTAGAAGACATGTTAGACCTAGCTTTAACAAAGGAGGCAGCATTAAAAGAAAATAAGCAAGCAACTCTAAATAAAGTCATTTATACCTTTTTTATTATATAATAAATAGTTTTCGGATGTAACATTACAACCGATAGCAATTAAATTAAAAGCATATGATGTCGCTAGTATCCACCCCATGGGCCAAATTCAAGTTAGTATTCAATTAAATAATATAACGAAGGTTTGTACCTTAGTAGTTGTTAAGAATGCTAAGCAATTGTTATTAGGCAGAGATTTATTTAAGATGTTTGATTTAAATCCGTCAAGTTTAGAAATTGATGAAATATCAACTTCGAAGGAATTACTAGTAAGTTTTCAAACGTGTCTGAGTTACGAACATACCTTTCAAAGATAAAGTTATATTAGAGTTAAATAGGTTAAAAAAGCAAGGGGTAATTGAAAAAGCACCAAATACAAATTGGGGAACTCTTGTACCAGATATGAAAAGTAATGCTAAAGACGTCAGAGTTTGTGCTAATTATAAGATTATAGCTAATAGGTTCTGAAAGGATGTGAATCATCCTTTACCTAGAATGGAGAAGATTTTTGTAGCATTCCAAGGTGGAAAGAAATTCACTAAATTATTTTTTAAACGGATACAACCAACCAGAAGTTGGTCAGAATCAGACATTAGTGATTTGTTGGCATGGAGCACAATTTTTGGTATGTACCGAGTTAAGAGGTTGCCTTATGATATTTTTCAAAACATTGTAGAAAGGGTATTACAATGTTGTAAAGGGACAGTTAATTATTTAGATAGCGTGGTGGTAACAGGGAAAGATGAAAGGGAACATGTGTGTAATTTAGAGGAAGTTTTAAAAAGGCTAAACTATGCAGGGTTTAGATTGAATTTTTCAAAATCCGAATTTTTTAAGGAATGTATATATTATTTGGGATATAAAATTAGTGAGAGGTTTAGAAATGGATGAAACAAAAATTAAGCGGATTATAAACGCGCCATGCCCACAGAACATAACTCAACTCCGAGCATTTACAGGAACGCTTAATTATTATTCCAAATTTGTTAAAAATTTTTCTCAAAAGCTGGAGCCACTGTACAGACTATTACGTAAAGATGCTAAATTTGTGTGGCCGGTTAAATGTAAGAAAAGTTTCGAATTCTTAAAGAAGAGATGATATCTGATAAAATTTTGGTTCCGTACGATACTCATAAACCATTGTTATTAGCTTGTGATAGTAGTAATTACGGAAGAGTGGCGCTGTTATTACATCGTATGGAAGATGGTACAGAAAGCCCTATTAGTTTTGTATTACGAGTATTGACAAAGTCAGAAAAGAACTATTCAATGATGGGTATAATGAGGCTTTGAATATATATTGGGGAGTAAAAAAAATTATACTAATATTTAGCAGGTCGTAAATTTACAATATTATCCGATCACAAACCGTTAAAAGCGTTGTTTAGAGAGCGTAGGAGCTTACCTCAGATGACTGCTGGGCGTTTGCAAAGGTGGTCGATATTTTCGTCAGGTCTTGATTATGAATTTAAATATATTAAAGGTGCAACAAACGTAAAAGCGGACATGTTATCTAGGTTACCATTGAACTCAGATAATTTTAAACCTGATGTAGTAACATTAGATTATTTAAATTTGATTGAACAGTTAGCACCAATAGATATTAGCAAAATAAGCTCGGAAACAAGGCGTGACCAAATTCTAGGGAAAGTCATTAACTTTATTAGGTACGGGTTTTCTAAGCACATTGACCATGATAGTTTAAAGCGATATGTATTGCGTGAAGGGGAATTGTCCGTAGATAATCAAGTAGTAATATGGGGATACCGAGTAGTAATACCAAGCAGTTTGCGGGAAACACAATGAATTATATAATATGCATGAGGGAATAGTGAAAATGAACTCATTAGCAAGAGCATATTTTTGGTGGCCTTTGTTAGATAAGGATATAGAAAGTAGAGTAAATGGATGTAAGATGTGTTAGTATTAGGGTACAACCAAATAAAGCAAAAATAGTTCCATGTATCAAAAGCAGTTATAGTTATAAACGCATACATACTGATTTCTTAGCGCCATTCAAGGGTCGAATGATCTTATTATTAATAGACAGTTATTCTAAATGGTTAGAGGCTTTTATAATGAGGAGTACTGACTCTAATACTGCGATTGAGACATTTACGGAATGCTTCGCAAGGTACGAGTTACCACAGGTTGTTGTAACTGATAATGGGTCTCAGTTGGTTTCAGATGCATTTTCAAAATTTTTAGCAAACAATGGGATCAAAGATTTAACATTACCGCCTTTCCATTCAGTAACAAATGGGATAGCTGAGAGTGCTGTAAAAAATTTTAGAAATAGTAAAGTACTTTTGGATGAGACCAATGCCGATGTGTCTTTTGAAACAATAGTAAACAGGTATTTATATATGTAATTTAAAATTAGAACAAGACTAGATTTAGATATATTACGTAGGAGAAAGAAAATGTAGGTTTAAAGTTTAGAGAGAAAGTTGGTAGAGAAGTGAAATTTAGTGTGGGCGAATTAGTGTATTGCAGAGACTATCGCAATTGAAATCAAAGGCAGTGGGTTGAGTGTGAAATTGATGAAATTTTAGGGGATAGAATATATATGTGTAAAGTAGTATGAGAAGAATTAATTTGGAAGAGGCATGCATACTAAATTATAAAAGTAACAACAAAGGTTCAAGAAAGTAAAAATAACGAGAACGATCTGGAGGAGAAGATAGTTCAGATACCGTCAGAATTGGTAATAGAAACAGGTGAAACTAGGAAAAGAAACGAAGAGATTAAGTCTAAACGCATTATTAAAGCACCGGTTAGACTCAATTTATAAGGGAGTATATTGTGGTATATTAAGAAAACATTGGCTACAATGCCAGAGAGATGTATTATTAGGGATATTGATGAACACGTTAGATTTTGAGTTCAGTTTTTGTGAATTAAATCAGTGTTAATTATTTTTCTGTGTACGAGTACACTACAAGAGTAAAACAATATAAACATTACAGTCTAAAATTATTTAAGTGTAAAATTGGAATATTAAAGTTACTAGATACAGAAAGTAACGCAATCCATAACGCCAATGTGCTAGAAAGACATTTCTGCCCAAATACGGCGAAAGGTTTAGTAATTTTACAGTATTTTCATATTTCATGGTTGGCAGGTTAACTTACAATTAGATTGAATAGCCCTTCTGTTCAATAGGTTCAAAGTTAGGAAGTAAAAAAGATGGGAACGTAAAGACCAAGGCGAAGGTAGCGACATCTATCGCTTCAGGTGTATTCGCACAAACAAGTCAAATAATTATAGGAAACTAAAATTTTGTTTACATGTCTACCATATGTTTATGACGCTCATGTAAACATCGTACTTGAATTGTTATATTTGTTTATCTCGCTATATTTAATATTCATTGTGTTTTTTTATCTTGTTACGTTTTATCTTTGTGTATATAGTTTTTGTGGCATTATTATTATTATTATTATTATTATTATTATTATTATTATTATTATTATTATTATTATTTAATACAGTAATATTAGTTAAAATTAACTGTGAATGTATAACTGTATCAAAATATTTTAATTAATCTACGTTATTACCACAAAACCTTTTTTTTTGTTTATCTCAACTTCATTTTCTTAAATCCTAAAAAAATACGTCTGATAGCTGATTAGCGGAGAAATTAAATTTCGCGGTTATTCTTTTGGAATTCTAGGGTGCTCTCTGGTGCTTCAGATGTAAACATACGTTCATTTTTTGGGTCAGTTTTTACTATACTCCTCTTACCTACGTGTCCCATCTTCTCTCTCTCTAATCTTTGGAATAGGTTAGGTTTATTTTCTTGTTGATTGGACAAGTGATTAATTTTGTGGTGCAAGTAGTGTCTAACGGGTGTTTTATTTCCTTGTTGTATTTAATTAAAATTATTTATTTAAAATGCCGGGTTGCCCCGTACCAAAGTGTACAAGTAGTGCTGTAAAAGGTTTTCGGTTATTTCTGTTGCGAAATGGTGAGAGAAATGCCTATAGAAGGCAATTATGGCTAGATTTAATTGGACGATCTGATTTGTCTGTTGATGCGAAAATTTGTGAGGTATGTACTCACAGAAAGGCAGTTAAACCTTTGACTTAAGCCTCTTTGTAGGAGCATTTTGATACTGACCAATTTGAAATGTCAACCGAAAATGGTAGAAAGATACTTCGACCAAACGCCATTCCAGATTTAATGAAACAAAATGTCAATACCAATGTGCTTAATAAGAAATGAAAACGAATTGTGATAGAACATCTGGTCGGGACCAAAAAGACCGTTCTCATAGAAAATACTGAAATTATAGGAAGAAACACCAGCAGAGGTAGATATAACATGCAAAATGGGAGAACTATAGTATATGTACATAAAAAACTATTTGTAGGGATACTAAAGGAAAACATAGGTCTACATGATTTAAATAAAGATAACAGTTCTTATGTAGAAGAAGTATTGGCGGAAGTTGGACAGCCAATAGAAGAGATTACGGCCTTTGTTCACAAGTTAAAGAAGTGTCGACAATATGAGAAACAAATAAAACAAAAAAGCTCGACTAATTTAGAAACGATTGTTAATATTTTTAATAAGGATCGGTTACAATATCTAGAACCGTAAACTTTATCACACAAGACTAAACAAGCTATTATAAATAATTTTTTTGCACTAAATTTCGGATATTTTTAGTCAATTTACATGTAGAAGCCGTTGGCACTGTACTATTGAGAATTAATTTAACATTATGACGTCACAAACATGCCGACCGATCGCGGCGCATTTGTAGTCGCGTGATTCTTTTTACAATTTTATCAATTCTAAATTGCTTATAATAAGTCAAAGAAAATTTTTTAAGAGTTTTTTTGCATCGACTATTAATATAATTTATGGTAAAGTTTTAAAATACATAAAAAACAATGGATAATTTTTTTTTCAATAATCCAATTGCTAACGTTAACTACGAACTAATTTATTGTCATATAGGCACAAATGGTCGAGTTTCGGATGGAGGTGTTATTGAAAACAGTAAATTTGATGAAAAACTTGTTAAAGAAGAACTAAAACTACGCACTCCTTCCCCTGCGAAACATAGTTCTACGCAGCTTCCTAATGTTTTCATCGGGAATAAAGCATTTGCTCTGCGCAAAGATTTCTTGAAACCATTTGGCTTGCGTGATTTGTCAAGAGAAAGAAAAATTTGTAACTGTCGTCTGTCTAGGGTACTCAGAATTTACTATCATTTATTTACCTCCAGTTCAGACTGTTTTTAAAACAATATAAATTATTTATAGCAAGGCTTTCAAATTACTAAAATATAAAGTTGTTACCTTTACCTCCTGTGTTCTAATCGAAATACAAATTAAATTACATATGTATTTCAATTATAAACAAACTTAATAATCTCGTTACAATGAAATGCAAAAGGATAGAATATAAATAGTAGAGGATCATAATTATACGTAACTGAAGACGTCATTTTACAAACGCCTTGGCGAAAGTACACTGCTGTGCAATAAAAATTACGATAACTGTTTGTTATTTGTAAGTTTACTTGATGCGTTCAAATATAAAAAATTTAACTTGAAACTTCAAATTATTTCTTTATTTCAATAAGAAAAAAAGTGCGGAAAATAAGTGTAAATAAAAACGTGTCACAAATGCTTAACATTTAACCACAAAGTTGGCAGTGGAAAGAAACGAATTTCTAATGACGAGGAAGATAAATGATTGATTCAGTTTTTAATGGAAAACCTGTTTTGATTTGCTAGAACTGCTGTTACGGAAAGCAACTTTAAAAGGGTCAGAAATATACAACTATTCTTCTGCCAAAAAACACAAATAGGGTTACGTTTCTGGTGGCACAAAATTTTGGACTTCTGTAACAGTACATGATGATGATCATATAAGAGTTTATAGGCCCGGAAATTCTAAATACGATAAAAGACATTTTTTCGATTGAAATGTATCTGACCATTTAGGTAAATGGCTTCGAGGACAAGCGTTTGGAACATACTGGAGAATATAAGAAAGATTTACTGTCCAGTTATACTTTTTGAGAATATTTGGAATTTCTTAGACGAACAAGATAAAATTGATTCAGTTTTTAATGGAGAATTTGTTTTTCATTTACTAAAACTGATGTTACGGAAACCAATTTTATAGGTTGTCAGCGGTTTCCAAAAGAATAAAAGGGTAAGAAATATACAACTATCACGTGAGCTCTCAGGGGGAGAGCTTTAGGGGACATTCAGCCCTAGCCTACTCTCGTAGGTAAATTTCTATGAAAGATCCTAGGGAAAGTATAACGTAAGATTGCAAAGATATATCTGTTACCGGATATAACCAAAATGTGGGATAGAAGACCCAACAATTTCATTAACTGTTGGTTCAATATACTGTAGCGTAAAGCATCGAACGACCAACAATTTAAGGAAGCACTTAAGTATTCCCCGTTGTAATTGATGCGAGACCGGAAAATCAAGGATTATAACTAGCTGCACAGGTTTCGGGTAAGTTTTAACATTTTTGACAAATTAATTCCGCCTTTCAAATGCAAATACTTGACAGAAAAATATATTCTTTCAAAACGCTCAAAAGATCTTAAAATGTATATTTATAAAACTATATTTTTACAGATAAACCACAGACACAATTGGAACCACCACTACCCCCAACACCATACCAACAACTAAACCCTACCCCTATACTATCTGGAACAATTTCAAAACAAGTATATCGCCTTGCCACACAAACTAGTTTAACAGGATTTTTTTTCGCGTCCAGTGTCACTACAAAGACAGAAAAATCAATGATTTAATATTAAATATGATAATAAAAGATTTACAGCCTTTCAATATAGTCAAAGATGAAGGATTTCGAGGACTGATTAGGGAATCGGAACCTCAGTATCAGCCACCTAACAGAAATACCCCCGTACATTCATTTTCGGAAGAAAAATACGATACTGCCAAAAATATATTAAAAGGGATTTTAAAGGGTGTTCAGTATATTGCGGTGACTTCTGACGGATGGACATCTTCCGCAAACGAAAGCTATCTTGCCGTAACAGCTCACTTCATTACCGATGAATGGCAATATCTTTCTTGTTTGCTGACCTGTTTCTCTTATTCCGAAGGCCATACTTCTCAGAATTTAAGAAACCAGCTGAAGTTAATCGTTGAAGAAGGGGAACAGGTTGCAATAACACATAATGCTGTTAATATTGTGAGATAACGTAAGAAAAAAGATAAAATCTATTGTGAAATATTTTCACCGCAATACACAAGTCAATCAAAAATTGCTATCAACTCAGTCAAGAATAGATCTTGACTTGGTACCATTAAAATTAAAAAATGGTGTAGCTACCAGGTGGAACTCACATATCATATGTTTGCAAGAGTTATAGAATTAGAGGAATCCCTTTCAATTGCTATTGGATTATTGCACAATCCAGTAGAAGTATTACTGGAAAATGAATCGGTAGAGCTGCCCGAAATCTGCAGTCTTGGAGCCATTTGAACAGATAACAGTGGAGATTAGCTCAGAAAAATCCGCCACAATTTCAAAAGTAATAGCCATGTCTTACGTACTAATCTATGTTTTAAACAAATTCAGACTGAAATTATAACTACGGTTGCTCAAGATTTAATCAATGATGTATTAGCATCAATATACCAACCAATTCAATCAAACTTTGGCAAAAACATCATTCTTAGATCCACGATTCAAAATAACGTGTTTTTCGTCACCAGATGCATTAAAAAATGTGAATGACGCTATACAAGGTGACGTGGTGGCACTTATAAACAAAGAACAGGACGTAACATCCGTTTCCATTGATACTAAAACTCATTCAGAAGAAGCTGCCTCAGTAAGTGACATCAAAAATCAAAATCTATAATGACAAAGCTTTGACGAATCCGTTGATCTAACAACTGAGAATAGCCCAACAGCGACGGCTATTATGGAGTTGCGTATATACTTGGAAGATCGCGTAATTAAAAGATCCGAAAACCCACTTTTGTGGTGGAAATCTCGGCAATAACTGTATCCTCATCTCTATTAGCAAAGAAATATTTGTGTGTTGTTGTCACATCTGTACCCAGTGAACGAATATTTTCGAAAACCGGACAATAATCACGGAACGTCGAAATAGGTTAAAATCTAAGCATGTCAGCAAACTTATATTTTTAAATTGTAATAATTAATTTTTATAGATCGTAGATCGTTACATAAAATTCGTTTTTACTTGATTACCTTTCTGTAACATTAATATGATTTTAGTTGAGGGTTTAATGTTTGTTCTTACTGTTGTTATCATTACTACTATTTTTATGTAGCAATTTTTATATTTTCTTATTTACTAGTTACATATAAAAACTAATTATTTTATCCTCCAAGGGTGGTACATTTTTTTATTAACCTTTGTCTTAATTTTTTCAGCGAAACTAAGTGTCCACCCCACTACATACTCGTATGTATGTATGTACATGGATGTTGCAGTAAACCAAATATATTGTAACTTTTTATTAATTTAGTAATTACTAGAAAGTCACACTGCACCATTGTAATAATAAAGAAATGAAATGCGACGGCGACGATTTTGAATTGAAATTGATCGAGCACCTCGCAGCTCCCAAGATAAACGTGCGTTTCCGATATCGAGCATCGGCGCGACTTAGTTGATAATAATCGTAACCGCGGCGTGGCGACTCTAGGAGTGTAGCTGAATAACCAACACGATTCTCAGTAACCGCTACTTAGTAACTGCAGTACTCGATTACTTCGGATCCTCATCCTACCAACTAACGATTACTGAGTAACGGATCATTACAATATTGACATTACCAGTATACGAACAGTAGACGTTAGACACACTCGGACAGTGTTTGCTTACGTACGGCTACGGCAGCCCATCCTCTTTTAAGAGTTAGAGTTTTGTGAAAAGTTATAGTTATTTTTTTTTAATTGGGGAACGATGAAAACGTTTTAAGCATAATCATAGTTTTTTTCTAATACTACAATGACAGTAAGTTAAATATTCTTTTCTACAACGGCATCGTTGACTTTGAATCCTAATGTTGCCGAACCTTCACAATGTGTTTATAGTACAACAAATGATGTAAATTTACCTGCTCCTTGTTCTTTGCCGGCTTCATCAACACAAACAGCTATTGATCATGATTCATGTGATATTGGTGGATGCCCCTAAAAATGACTTAAAATATTTGCTGTTAACAAAAACATGGAAGCCTGATGCAAACTACAACTTTAAAAATGACGTATTTGTAAGAGAGCGGCCATTTCTTTATAAATGGCCTAATATGTGTCCTTGGTTAGCTGTATTCACAAACTGTAAAAGGTGCTCTTAGTAAACTGTGTTTTATTTAAGCCCCGTCTTAGTCCTGGGAGCTGTCAAAGTGGCTTCATCACTCGCCCATTTTGTAACTACAAAAAATATATGAAAATGCATAGTACTCATTGGCACCGCGAGGCTATATATAAGAAATAATTTATGACCCGTCATGAGGCGTGAACTGCAAAGCATCGATTTTCTTGTTAATCAGGGACTTGCTCAACAGATTGAATCGAACAGAAAAAATCTAAAACCAATAATGCCATCTATTCTTTTTGTGCTTTACACGGAAAAAGATGAACATGCGGTTGAAACCAGTGAAAAGTTTTAAGAAATGATCTCAAAGCAAATATGCATTTAAATGCAGTTTTTTCCATTTTGGCTGATGTTACAATGGACATTTCTGGAATAGAGGAGTTGTCTTTTGGGGTAAGATATCTAGATAAAGCTGAACAATTTATCAAAGAGGATTTCCTTGGCTTTACCCGTTTACAAAATGGTTTATATGCTGAAGTGCTATCACAAATACTCCAAAAGGACTAGGTTTAAACTTAAACAATGATGTAGGACAGGGCTATGACGGTAGTAGTACAATAGTTGGACATACTACAGGTGTTCATAAACGAATAAGTTTTCTATGATCTTATATTTTCACTGTTCGTCACAATCTGAACTTGGTTGTAAATGACCTAAATGACTTACCACAAATTAGGGATATTATGGAGAATCCTTATCTATGGAAGGTAATAAGAAAACTGGACAAAACGCATTTCAACTTCAGTGTGCAGTTGCAGCAACAACGTTTTCATTCTCTCTGTAGATCATTGCAGATTATTATAGTAAGCTGGAAGTCGTGACGCAAATCTCCAAGGGCCTAGCAACACACATTCAGAGGTTAATTACCATATTTGAATCTGACAGCCATGATAGTGGTAATAAGTTTGACAAATTAATGGCGGAAGTTGAAAAAAAAGCTTCAGCTTTAGGTGTAACACTCACAAGACCGCGAATTACGGAAAAGAAATCTCCACGATCCTTCTTCAACTATTAAACACGAATACGACAGAATATGTCTGTACTCCCTTATTTGAAATTTTTAGTTCGCATGTTAATTTTGTCTAAAATCAAAATTTTGTTTTGATGGAATAGTCATTGATCTTGATAATCAAAGAATTCCAGAAATTGCATATTAGGTACACATATAATCATTTGACACATAATTTTTTCACCACTTTTTTTTTACATTAAACATTTTTCAAAAACTTCCTTTGTAAACTGAGTTTTGTGTGAAATACTTATTAAGTAAACTTATTTTAGAATGTTGTGTTTTCAGCTATCTAAGATGAGGGAAGGTTTGCATAAGGAGTACCATGTCAAAGAATCGCTTCAGTGGACTTTGTGTCTGTACACAGAAGAGAAATAAAGGGGACTAAACGAAAGACTGAAAAAGTTATAATGAATTTGGGATAGAGACTAGACGTCTGCAGTTGTTACTAAAATAAACACTTGGTGTTCAGGTCTATTGAAATTGACTGAACACTAAGTAATCACAGGTTTTAAAATGTTTTGTGGTGTTTGGGTTCGATGCAATATATTCACAATATTGATTTGTAGTACTATATAAATAAAACTTGATTTATGTAGCCTTAACATTATTGATTCATTGTAGTAATTTAGTTGATTTCCTTTGTTTCCAAAAGTCACCAGTACATATGTTTACTTGGCGCTATAGTTTCTGAAAAATGGTCAGATAATGAAACAAAGTCTTCGCCTTAATATTTAAAATTTTCAGTTTCGCTAGTGAGCTCTAAAATCATACAATGTTAGTATTACACATGCAGTAAGTTAATCCACGTTATGGAAGAGGAAGTCCGTTTGAATTTTCGGTTCTTCAAGTACGCTTTACAAGGCCAAATTGCCCCCCTGAAAATATTTTCTGCGGCACCCATGACTATGCTTCTTCAGAAAAAATGAAGTAATTTACACAAGCAGGGTGAATAATAGTTTATAGGCCCTGAAATTCTGGATACGATGAAAACTGTATTTCCGATTGAAGTGTATCTAGCCATTTCGGTAAAAATGTGTTTTAGGACAAGCATTTGGAAGATGCTGGAGAATATGGGAAAGATTTGCTGTCCAGCCAAAATAAATATTTTAGAAGATATTTCGTCAGTATAGTAAAATAGTGGTTCAAACAAGTAACGTTGAGGTTTTACCGCCGCCTGCGAAAAATCCTGATGCTATGCATGTATGGATTATTATTGTAAAAAAATCCCTCTTTTGGAGGAGATCGAAAAAAGTAGGATGCGTTTTTAGAACATTTTGCAAAATTTATAAATATTTTTTTAAATTTTCGGAAACTTGTCTTAAGCAAATCTCCCAAATAAAAATCTGTACTTATATACTGATTAGAACACCTGGTGTGGAAGCAGAACATGATCTTTATGAAATTTTATGTATATATATATATATATATATATATATATATATATATATACACACTATAATTAGAACGTGATATTAAGATGTCTACCAGTGGTGTAGTGAAAGAACCCGCACTGCGAGAGGGGTGGGTATAAAGTTCCCGACCAAAATTTTATTAAAATGGTATTTAGTCGTAGTTAGTTTAATATTTAAAGCAAAAAACTTCAAAATTGCTTTACATCCTAACTTCGATCAATAATAAATTCAACCGTCACTTACAATTATTGTCTTTCTTATTTGTCGGTATCTATTTGTTTCAAAAGTGTCGCTCACTTGAAGTGTTTACTTCTGTATATAGTCCACAAAGGTTCCACTACGCCATTGATATCTACACATGTTGCTATAAACTTGATCGTTATTTAGATATTAAAATATAGATAAATAGATTCCACTTTAGAAATTTTTGCCACCAAATGACGCGTCGCATAAAAATTGTCTAGAATATAATTAATTTATGACGGCAAATATGCCACGCAATTATATTTTTACGCCAATTTGGTTGATGAAACGACCAAACGTATTGTCTCGATGGGCAAGAACGAAATAGTATAGTTTTGTGACGCTGGGGCAAATATGTTCAAAAACTTAAACACTATTTGATTGTAAAAAAACCAAATGCATTGCTTCGGTATTTAAGAGCTAGAGCAAAATTTTGGACTATTAGATATTATTGCATTAAAGATGCCCAAAAACTATATAAGTCAATTTCGTTGTGTAAACGACGAAACCCATTGCTTCTGTAATCAAGATCGAAATTTTATTGTCTTAGGACCTTAGTCATCATTTGGAGTCAAAAATATACATTAGCTTTATTTATGCACCAATTTGGGCAAAAACGAAATTTTATGGTTTTATAGTGTAGGTCACCAATTGGGCCCATAGCTACCTAAAAGGTAGATCAGGGCGGTAAAGATGTATGTAATTTTTTTCAGATTTTTATAATCTATGGTTCTCCAGGTACTTGTAATGATTAGGTCTCGCTGAAACACCCTATATGTATAGATGTTGATGCATTTAAAATATTGACGTAATTAATGTATTTTAAACAAATATAATAAATGAATAAATAATATCGTTGCTAAAAAACCGTGTATTAACAGTTTTTACGACTTGCATCCCAAACCACGGTCGTGCGTAAAAACTTCTGTTACCATACTTAATATAAATAATTACATTGTAACCTAATTTTTAACAATAAAATTACTCTTGAAAGGATAAATATTATTTAGATGTAATGTCTGACAATGTGTCAATTGCAGCCTGTGATGTTAACTGCAGCCGGTTATTTGGGAGATATAATCATGTAGGTATTATTTGTTTTGCGTTTCAAGTACACACTTTGCTAACATGGCATTAATTTAATAAACGTTAATTATTTCTTTTGCTTAAGTTAATTGTTATACAATTTAATGAAATTAAGTATTATTACCATGTATTTATTACATAGATAATTAATATTTAACAATATTTAGAATGTTTTGTATAGAATACATTATTAATCCTTAAAAACTAAACACGTATTGACAATTAATTGGATCATATTTACAAATAAAATACGCCTAATGACATAAATAATGTGATACATTCTTTGCAAAAACGTATGACGAGTACGTTTGTTCTATGATAATAAATTCTGTACTGAGTGAGCTTTTAATAGATAGATATCGGCTGTTTCTCTTTTTAGTAAAAAGTGAGCAAGTGAAATTGTTGGAAATTCAGTAATTACCGCTAGAGGACGTAACACGACTTTGTCCACCTATATAATTTATACAGGAATAAACCAAAAATTCATTGAAGCTAGTAACGTATTATTATTAACTATAACTAACTATTTACTTAAATAGAGATTGCCTTGGACAAACAAAAGAACAGTGTCAAAATCAAATAATTTATATTTATTTTCAAAGTAGCCTTGCTACAAGTAAACGAATTTTACACGTTCTCTCAAAATTTTTATATACAACTGAGGTAAATTGTTAGCATAAGCGATAAGAGTTTAATTGAAAAACAATTGCAGCTTGCATTCTGCATTCAACACTGCAAGCATATCAAATGCTTCTTGGTCTAATACCGGCATTTTGAAACAAAAATGTTTTTAATCAAATATGATTCGAATTAGCGAATTTGTAGCAAGGCTACTTTAACGATAAATATTTTGGCCCCGCCCCTATGTTTTATTTGTTTTTCCAAGACAACTCATAGTTAAATAACTTAATTTGCAAGATAATTAATTTTTAGTTTAAGAGGAAGAAATGCCTTTTCCTAAGATTACTAAATTTAATAGCATCCGTTAATCCTAACTGAAAAATATTCCCCCACCACTTTATTTGAGGATGTAGACAAAGCAGTAGGCAAAGTTCTTGCATATTTCATACCGGTTATTTTTATTGGAACAATTCATAGAAACCTCGATTCTCTAATTTTATCCTCGCGATCTTTAGCAGTCATCCAGGGGACTGGAAAATAATTTAAAACATTTACTGTCGGCCACTTTTAGTAAAAAAGATTTTTTTCGTAATACTGTAGGTGCCATTTACCGTTACTGAGATGAGGCCTACGTATTCTATTGATGGTTTACCCGGTACAAAACGCCACTACATACGTTTAATAAAGTATGACCATTTGACCAAATTCCGATCTATATGTTTCGCTATGGTACAATCGCACGTAAAAAATGAATGAAGTTTGAAATGTGGATGTATACTAAGAAGAGGTTTTTTGATATCATTGTTTTGATAGTGGGTGTTACGTTAAGTGGATAAAATAGGTAATCAAATGCGTAAAAATAATTAAAATCAAAAGGTACATTAAGGAACTTAAGGTTTTTATTACATTTTAAACGGGCACTCATTTAATTTTACTAATTTTAATATACTAGTGTATTTCGGGAAAATATTTTCGCATATACAGGGTGGACCAAACAGGTATGACGACATAAAATAGATTTTATTTAATTGTACACCTGTATTTTTTGCATATTTTTGTTCTTTCTTATTTCCCAAAATTTTATTATTAATATTAAAATTTGCACGCCTGGAAAAAATTATTAAAAAAACAGTCTTAGATCTGTTTTTTCCGAGCTACATTGTGTGAACTTTAACACAAGAAGTCTAACGATACTTCGACATTAAATAGTTTTTTCTTATTTTATGCAGGGTGTCCAAAATTTTGTTCCAACTTTCAAACCAGTTTTTTTTTAAGATTTTCAAATGAATCACCTTGTATATTATGTCACTACCTAATGCAGAATTTAAATACAAATATTTTTTTGTTACTAGTGTATTGCAATTCTGGACCGTTATCAAGATATTTACCAATAACCACAAATGTGCTCATTTTATTAGCAAAGTATTAAAAACAGTCTAGTCAGCCATGGAAAAACAATGTTTTTTTTTCTGAAGTGACCTTTCACTTATTCCAACTTCTTATCCCACACGTGCCTGACCAACGTTTGGATTTTCTGTAACTGTCAATAAAATAATTGATTTTCCTCATTAGTAACCGTTTTAATCCTTTCTTCGTTTTTGAAAACGCTCGAGCAGTCTGCTAAAGCTTATAGGTTCTAGGTAGCACCTTTCGGGAAACTGAGCCCCAATACAAAAATTATGTCAATGAGCTCATGCTTTGAAAAATTCATTGTTTAAAATAAAATATTATCCGCTAAAGTACTTACCTATTTCGTAAGCGTAATGTCAAAATTATTTGCTTAATATTAATATTGTTGTTTTTCCATAGCACAAAAAATATGAGTATCTAAATTCTGCATTAGATCGTGAAATAATATACGAGTGATTCATTTGAAAATCTTAAGAAAACCTGGTTTTGAAAGTTGCCATTTTTGAAACCACCCTGTATAAAATAGAAAAAAGGCAAAGTATCGTTAGGCTTCTTGTATTAAAGTTCACACTATGTAGCTCGGACAAAACAGATCTAAGACCGTTGTTTAAATATTTTTTCCCAGACAAGTAAAACGATTTTTTAAATTATTATAAGTTTTTGTTATGAACGAATAAGTTCAAAAGTAAATATGCAATTAAAAATTATTATTAAATTTATTAAATACATAAATAAAAAGTTTACCTCCAGTAATTAATAATAAAACAATTTTTTATTGTTTTTAATTTATTGCTCGTAAACTACTACATCAAATTAAATAAAATTTCGGGAAATAAGAAAGAACACTAAAAAGAACTAAATATGCAAGAAAATACATACTATATGCAAAAATTATACTGTATACGTATGTATAGTATAGATCTGCGTTCGAACGAAATTCCTAACTCAATAGGTATAGGAGCTATGGATGCCTGACCCTGTATAAATAATAATTGTTAATTTATAGAAAGTGAAAATTATTATTTACTAGACTAATTATTTCAAAAGAAAACTAATAGAATGAATATTACCGGTTTCATATGTCTATAATCATTTTTATTAACTTTAAATTCAAAAATAAATAAAAAATTTTTTATATAGGTGAGTCATTTTGGTATTGACATATAATCATCATTTGGGTTGGACAAAGGAGAGTGAAAGACGGAGAAATTTGTTTATCAAGGTCACGTCACGACCTTCCTATAAAGAAAGTGAATTTCAGACATGGATAATAATTTGTATGTAATCCTTCGAGTAAATTTTCTTTATCGGATGTGATTTTATAAATAAAGTGGTTACTTATCTTATCGTAATGTAAGATGTCATGTTAACCCTTTAATTATTGTATTTGCTAATAATGAATTAATTAAGGTATAAAATATGTGAAAAAGATTGTTTAATTTTTTTTATTAACAGTGCAAATTTATCAATCAGACCATAAAAAATAACATTAAAATAATTTGTAGAAAATGTAATTGTTATTCTTATGGATCTGTCGTTAAGTTAAAGAAAACATACTTTCTCGTCGTTTATTGTGATGGTTTGTACCGGAAATTACATATTTTTAGTATAAAAGGTAACATTAATTTTACGATGCAATAGTAGGAAATTCCACTTTTTAACTAATGTATTTTCCGTTTAAAAGAATGTTTCTTAGTTGCCTAATCAACAAATCTTTAAAAGGTTACATTGTATAAGATTTCTTTGACTTGTAATCTTGTTATGTAGGAAAAGTAGAGCCAAGGTCTAGTCTCATCTATTTCGTAAGTGTAATAGATTGAAAAGGATCTCAGGTTTGCAAGTCATTGGAAAATCATAAATGGGATAATAAATGGTTTCCGTTACAATTGTAAACTATGAGTGGGTAGAACCGAATGGGATTGTATCATAGAATAGTAATGAGTAAACTAAGATTTTGTAACAAACGATTCTTCGACTGAACATAGAAGGTAGGTACGTGTTAAATCAAATTATCTACAACGTAAGCCAATGATCAGGTTTGGAAAGTACATTAGTAATCTAATGAATAATATGCTATTGTTCTATTTATTATGGCTATTAGAATGAAGGTGTCTATTAAAAATTAATAATTATTTAAGTTAGCGAAAGGGAAGTTTTTTTACTTCGTTTTGCTTTAAACACAGATTCGTGCGTATTAATGTCTAGGTCAATTAGGTATTAATTAATGACGAACGCAAGTGATTCTATTTAATATTAAAAACTTTTATCTTTAAAAATACATTTATTGTAAATATACAAAGAGTGTCTACCCCAAACCTTAATGTGCTGAATAGTAAAACCATTCTGAATTAGCCAGTACTCCTCAAATGGAGTATCGGTATTTAGACATACTTCAACTTCATCGGGGAAAAATGCAATTCCACCGTGTTATATTCCACTCTTCATAATTTCAAGGTCATTGGTACTGTGCACCGGAGAGATGAGAAGTACGCTTTGGACCTTTCCATGAATTTGATCCGAAGGCCGCCTTCCGAAAGAGGATCTCTTACTGTTTGGGTAGTCACAGATGTATGGCCTGTATCAGTTATCTTCAAAGCTCTGAAGCACTGGTTTCTTATCATCCCTATATGTCTGCACTAGCTGTAGTCAAGTGTAAATCATAGACATGAGGTCTATCTTTCACATCTTCGGTATAAAGATAGCGAATCCACGTTCTCAAATTTGTTGGCGTAAAGCAATATTCTTCTACGTATCTTTGTTGGAATACCTACTTATTGCTGTTGCACGTAAAATACCGGTAACACTTATTAAGAAAGAATGAAATTACTTAACCAATCTAATAATCAAACGTCACTTTTAAACAAAACTTTATATTCCAGAAATATGTAAAAACATGATAACATTTTAACATTGTTTTTTATTGGAATATTATCAATAAAAAACACAATAATTAATAAAAAATAAATATTGATGTATATTAATAGCATAGTTAAAATATATGCTGTTGTATGTAATATACCATGTTAGGCTAAGGTCTGGAAACAAGTTAATATTTTTGTTATTGTTAATGAAATTGATTTAAAATGTAGTATTTATGTGTTATCAAATATCATAATCTAATGGCAGTTTTAGTGTTTTAATCTGACTTCCAGTTTAACCGAATGTCATAGTAGTATTGTAGAATTTAAAAGTTTTGTGAACGTTTAGTTTTGTGATTTATGATTGTTTTGATTTAATTAACTAACTAATTCTTAACTGTTTTGAATAAATTTTGACTTTGTTTAACCAAGTTTTTTCAGAATTTGTTTTAATTCCCAACAAAAAAAAAATAAATGTTTCAACTGTATGTTGTGTGGTTTTTGAGGGGTAGAACGTAATTAATTTTGTCACTAAATCTGTGCTACAGATTAAATTATTTTTCACATTTAGATTTGAGTTTTTTGAGGATTCGTTTTTCGAGGCCATAGAACCATTCTTGAGGTAGTTAAAATTTTTAAACCATAACGTTTGAAGCTGGGTTATTATTGGCGAATGCTACTTTCGTTATTGATTGGTTATGGTAACGATTTATGTATGCCATACTATCGCTTTAACTAAGCTCCTTTCAGCTAAGATCATCTATCTACTCTACTGTATAGAATAATTTTATAACTTGACCCACTCCACATTCGTGAAGGTGAAGCGTTGCAAATTATAACATGATTTAACTACTTCCTTGGTATTTGAGCTTGAAAAATTTAAATTTTATTTGTATTTACGCTATTTTATTTATTTGTATTATTCCGTTGTAAATTGTACAATAAACTGTTTTTTACTTTAGAATTTTTTTGGTCATTTTTGGTTAACATATTGCAAGACAAATTCTGATTGGTTTTTTACGAGTTTTAATTGAGCAGCTTTCAATACTACGGCGCGATCAAAAATACCCAACACAACCGCTCTTATGAAACATAACGTTAGTAACCATTAGCCGCAACATGTGATAGTGCGCCCATACTAAATATAACCTCCAAATTGACATTTGACGTTTAATGTTTATGAGTGGAAAGAAAGGTGCGCCGCTCCTATGAAGCATGTCGTTAGTAACCATTTGCCGCAACACATAATAATACAGCAATATGAAGCGTAACATAATTGTAGTGTTACCCATAATTGTTACTAACAATTTGTAAAATAAATTAAATCATGTTTCAATTTACTATTTGTTCTATGCATAATTTTTAATAATTTGGGCATTCTTAAATATTAAACGCAAATGTCAGTTTTGAGGTTACATTTAGTATGGCTGCATTATTACATATGTTGCGGCAAATGGTGACTAAAATTATGTTTCATACGAGCGGCTGTGTCAATGGTTATTGATATTGTATAACCAAAGAGCAATTTATTGCTCGTTGGTATAACCTACGCTACTATAGTACAATACCAAGTGTGCCCTACAGCGGTAGTCACTTACTTTTTCATCATGGGTACTTAACGTTCAACACAGGTTGTAGATATTCTCCGGTCACAAACCATACTTATTAGTGAATTTGTTTTCTAATCATTCTCACCCTAAAATGACTAATATTTTAGAACTATTACAGATTTGATTCAAGGTTGGTGTTTTGTGGTTGTCCAATTTATTTGTTTCTTTGCATTCGTTTGGCATATTTATTATGGTCGGGCCGGCGAGAGGTGTCTTATGACTCATCTTTTAGTAAAGCATGGTTTAAGATTTTAAAAACGTATGTCGTTATTGGTTCATATAGTTTGTAATTTTGAATACCAACAAAACATCGTCAATGTTTCTAGGTTATTTTCAAATTTAAGCCACGGTGTCAAATTTAAATAGTGAAAATTATTAGCGTACCTGGATAATGGAATTCATTAACATTACTTGAGTTTGGCTTTTCAAAGATTTATCTTTTAATAACATCATTATTTGCTGCAAAATAGATAAATGCATTCAATCAATGGGAAATACATTTTGCATTATAAACTTACCTCGTAATAGTGAATATTAATAATAATAAATTATTATAAGTTTTTGTTATGAACGAATAAGTTCAAAGGTAAATATGTAATTAAAAATTATTATTAATTTTATTAAATACATAAATAAAAAGTTTACCTCGAGTAAACTTTTTATTTATGTATTTAATAAAATAATAATTTTTAATTAATAATAATAGTTTTGAAAAAACCTGTTATTTACAAATGCAGTGGAAACTAATAAATTACGAAGCGAAAGATAAATTATTATAACTACAAACCACGATGCGATTATACGAAACGAAATACAAAGAATAATTTGAGGTTAAATAGCCAAGAAGACATCTGACAGCGTCATGCGCTTTGACTCTAGAATCGACATACGTTTTTACGTCCTGCATTAAAAATATATAGCAGACGTAATATTAAAACCCGACTTCGCACTAAGGTAAAGGGAAACAGATGCATTCACAGTAATAATTATATCCCCATTCTCGAGTCTGCCATGAGACATATCTCCCCGGCGCTACTATATTGCATATTTGTGACAAATTATTTGTAGGTATTGTTGGAAGAAGTTGAGTTATAGCAGAAGGTATGAAAACGCAGTACATAAGTAGATATCTAACCCACCTCCTTATATTGTACACAGTAAATAAACAATTTAAAATTTTTAGGATGTGAAATGTCTTTTGATCTCAACAAATTACTAATACCGTGCAGTGGCATTACATTTCAGTTAATATGAAGCGTAACAACACTATGTACAATACATCAATGATTTCTACTTAATTTCACAAACGACACTATTAATATTGTAACGATCCGTGCAACTCGGTCCACGTACGACCGTTTTATAGGGATTGCGTAGTTTAAACTCTTGCAGTACATCTGAAAGGTAACATATTAAGAATAATACAATTATGGTTTTAAACATGTTGTAAAGAGTTGAAAATCTTTACGCCGGGTGTCTTGATATTTACAACCTGTGCCGTTGTTACAAAAACCGTTAGTTTCTCTATGTCAGAGGTTTACTGTTTCCCCCGTCCACGATAGGCCAATGATAGATTCTTACGTCATATTAGTATTATTATCGAGGCCCTTGCCACTTGAGGCTTTTTTCCCCAACACCGGACGATTTCAAACCAGCTACAAGAATTTTAGCTAAGATTTCGCAACTTAAAGACTGCTGATCTGCCCTGCTAAATGATAAGCCGTTTACGATAGAACATCACTTGCGCGTAAGTTTGAAACTTCATACACATATTTAGTAATGTACTGAACATAGGTGATACGTTTCTGCACCATCAGACGACAGTAAACTTAAGCACAGAGGCACGTTTTCCTAACACCCAGACTAACGCGTATTGCAGGGCAGTTTCATAGTGATCGCATTAGTCCACTGTGCACTACACTGGAAATTTCCTCGGCTATCGATACCAGGCTCACATAAAAAGTGTTCGGGCAGACGCCCTTCCCCACTAGGAAGGCTAATACAAATTACATGGAGATTTACACATCGCCGCAAGCAGTAGTGAATACTATTTATATTCACTTAATGTAAGTCCTGTCATAAAAATATTTACTTCATTACGAAATCCAGCCCCAACCCCAGAAGTAAAAATGTAAAAGTGTTTGCTTACAACAGTTTTCTTGTAATGAGTAATTATAACCGCCAGACCTCTGACCCTGTATAGTTTTTAGTAAAGACCGGCTATTAAAGTGTTACCGCACTCCTGTAATTCATTTTTTATACCACTCGACAAACATCAAAGATCCAGTATTCTATGCTGAGTAATTATCCACCAGGAAGGCCCCAAATCAATCTATGCCGTTAATGTAAATAAAATTAATTAAAATAATACAACAATCGTCATCAAATAACCCAGCAAGCTTTCTCAATATTTCAATATAGTTGAAATTGAACACTAGACAGAGGAAAAGTTAAAATACGAGAAAACAAGCACACCTCTAATATCACTGTTAAGATTTTCAATGTAATAAAATAATGTAAGTACAGTAGACTTTCGATAGTCCAGCGTCCAATGGTCCGGACCGCCCGATGGTCCGGCACCATCACGCATAGACCG
Source organism: Vesta saturnalis (assembly GCA_036346205.1). Classification (NCBI taxonomy): domain Eukaryota; kingdom Metazoa; phylum Arthropoda; class Insecta; order Coleoptera; family Lampyridae; genus Vesta; species Vesta saturnalis. The sequence goes on from JARFJB010001689.1 coordinate 1,334,414, forward strand.
TACATAATAAATGTGTTTTGCAGGAAACGTGCTTGTATTGTAAGTTGTGTTCGGCAATGCAATACGCCTAGTGTACTTTGAAGTGCTCATGTGTTTGTGCGTTGCATCGCTTACTTAGTCCACTACGCAGTTGGTTGCTCTTGTGATTTAGCTCAGTAAAACACTGTACGGCAGTTGAAAGTTGTATGTAAACTAACTTTCAAGTTGAAAGTGCATTTGAAGCATAGGTGAACGTGTTTTCGAAACCGTCAACAAGTAACAAAAATACTACGGTGCAGAAACGAAAACATGTCACTCTCAGCATCAATCAGAAGATTATCAAACGTTTGGAGAAAGGTGAGAATCGAACAGTTTTAATGAATGAATTTATTATAGGTTCTTCAACTCTTTATGACATTAAAAACAAAAAGACGAATTTATGCGTTTTGTTTCTCAGTCTGTAACAGCATTCAAAATGAATTCTAGGCAAACTTTGAAGAAACTAAAGCTGAAACAGTTGGACAGCGTACTTTACAGATGGTTTAGTGCTAAACGTGCCGAAGGAAAGCTTATTATGGGACCTATGATTATTGTAAAGGCTAAGAAATCCAAAGAAGATTTGAATGTTGCAGATAGTGACTGTAATTTTTCAGAAGGTTGGCTGAAAAACTTTCAATTTCGAGAGCGACAGATGAAAAAACAGCTAACGGGTTTAAAAAAAACCAAGAGCATTTAAGAATGTAACAAATATTAGCCTGTTCATTATGATGCTCAACAAAATGCCTGGATGACAGAAAATTTATTTAAAGACTGGATTCTACATCATTTTGTCCCACAAGTTAAAGATAATTTAAAAAACTAAAACTACCAGACGATAGCGAAACCCTCCTCCCTTTGGACAACTTCGAGGCCCATCCGCCCATAGACGAGTTAGTTTTTGGTAACATACACGTAAGACTTCTTCCACCCAACACTACTTCCTTGATTTAACCCATAGATCAAGGTGATATCCAAAACCTCAAACCTTTTTACAGAAGCTCTTTCGTTCAAGGCCTTTTAAACTGGGACTGTGATGTAATAGACTTCCAAAAGAAATATAATGTCAAAGATGCTGTATATGCTATTGGACTATCATGGTTTCAAGTTAAAGAAGTTACTTTACAAAGATTTCGGAGTAAACTTTGGAAACCAAATGCTATCACCGAAGATGGTTCAACCAGTCAAACTGTTGAGGAAGAAGAAAATTTGGACATAGTAACCGAATTGCTTGATGTTATTAGTACAAAACAACTCTTTGGGGAATATTCCCGAAGAGGAGATTGGGTTGAGGTCGATAAAACTTCACCTATTGAGGAAGAATTTACAGATGAAGCAATTGGTTACAATGTTGTCAATCCTCAACCCATGAATCTTGAAGAGTCTGAGTCAAACGATGAAAAAATAAAAAAAAAGGAACGGATCAGTTGGGTTGAAGCAGCAGACGCATTAAATAAGTTTATAACTTTTTCAGAAGGAAACTCACGTTATAACTGTTCAGAAATCATTGAATTGCATATTATAAGAAATAACTTTTTAAAAAAGAAAAATGATTCTAAAAAACAAAGTGACATTAGAGATTTTGTCAAATGAGACGTAAATTTACAAATTACAGCAGGATAACTACTGTACTGTATTTCTGTTCTGTCTTTCAATTAAAAGTTCACTGTTGCCTATTGTTGTTATGTCTGTGTATTGCTGTACTGTATTTAAAATGTAGTGTACAATAAAAAATAAGCTTTGTTCTATACTGTACTGTGGTTTTCTAATTTAAACATTTATCCTTATGTTTCTGGTAAAAGATTCAGTAGGTACTGTATAGTCCAAATTGTTGAATTGAATTCAAAACAAACAGTCTGGTACTCTTCCTCTCTTCTACAGTAAAGTTACAGTTGTCTTCTGCTTTGCGATAAGTACAACACGTACATTTAAACTATCCTCTATCTGTAACGTAATGTACACAAAAGAAAGAATCGTCATTATAAATGCTCTTTCCCTTGCCAAAACTTCGTCGTTACAGCCGTTCCTCAAGTTGTAATAACAAGTACAGTATTTTTCTAATTCATTGAATACAAAATCAAACATTCAACTTGATCATGGTCGCCAAGGCCGGTTTGTCCTAACATCATGTTGCAGCTGAATTCGCTGTATGAATTACGACTCGGCGATCACCCACAGTTCCGTCCAATGATTCGGTATTTCGAGATAATTCGATGCCAGCATAGTCCCGTACCTGCTGATTATCGGAAGTCTACTGTAGTATATTTTTATTTAGTCCTACGAAAAACTTTTATAAAAAACCCTTATCTTGAATTGTATATTTAAAAAATGAATAGTTTTCCAGATATTCAGTGACTAACTTTTCTTATCATATAGTTTATATGAAGCAGTTTTTTGGGATTCATTTTTATTCTACGAAAAATTGATTACGAAACCTAAACTAAAATTGAATTAATTAAAATACTTGGTATATTTTTGTATTTATTTTTTACACAAATCTATACGTTTCGATAACAATTACATCTTAAATTGCTTAAATTTTGTTAAATTTGCTTTTTGATTATGACATTTTTCACTGTTAGCCTTCGACCGTTAGAGGGTATTCTGATTTGTCATCTTCAAAGCAGTTTAGCAGTATTTAATTTATTAAGGATCTAATTCTTTACTAAAATTGTATTCCATAGTTGGCTTTATACGTTTATCAAACTGTTTTATTAAAAGCAGGCATATGTTTGCGTTTTCACTTTTTCATATTTCATATAATGGGGTCGGGTCGTCAACGCGATAGGACGTGTTGAAGGTATCTCCAGCTTCTACTTTCGGTTAGTGAAACAAATGCGTGTTAAAATGACAACTTCTAAATCAATAAAGTACTGTACGGCGAGGGTAAGTTCTAAACAGATTTTTATACCCAGCGGTTTGAATATTAATAATAAACAAGGATAACAATAATCTAGCTAGTAGAATTTTTGTAACGTGTAAATAGCTTTTTAGATAAAAAAGGCGCGTAAATAACATTTAGAAATGCTATAGTATTGAATTTCTACGAAAAATACGGCTCTTTTAAATCCATACCAGATGTGTTTGTTAAAGTTAAAACTCGTAAAATTGTAAAGTACACTTAAAGCGCAAATATCACCCTTTTGTCTAAGGATTGAACTCAAACAGGTAACCATTCTTGCAATAACAATGAATTATAGAGAACTAATAGAAATAATTTATTTTATCCCAAGGTAGCGCGGGGTATAAGACAGTCATAAGTACGTATACCTGTAGGAAAAATATCAGATCTTTGTAATAAACCCCTTTCTATAACAAATCCAAATGTAAACATTGTCATAAGAATCATTTTATTAGACGAAGATAAAAATAAATAGCTAGATCGAATCCGTAATCAAAAGTATAAAAAAAAGCAAATAAATAGATAAAATAAACAAACAACTAGCTCTAATTTGTAATCGAAATTGTAAATTAAAAATAACTAAATAATTTTTCTGTTCTCAAATAAATAACAGGAAGTCGTGTAGGGAACAATCTAATTTAAATACGAAGTACGAAGTTATTGAATAGATTTTTATCGGTTTGAATATTAATAATAAACAAAAATAATAATAATCTAAACAGCAGAAGTTTTGTAATGTATGAAATGGCTCTTTAAAGAAAAAAGGCGAGTAAATAATATTTAAGATTGCTATAGCATTGAACTTCTACGAAAAATACGACTCCCTTAAAACCCATGCCAGATGATAGTTGAAACTCATAAAATCGTATTGACACAAAATAAAATACAAAAGATATGACTATGCATGGCACAGCCGTAAATTAAAAACCCTCAGTAAGTACAGCTTGCAGACTACTTGGTAAGTTTTCGAACATTTTTTTTTATTTTCAAATTTAAAAGTTAATCTTTTTATTTTTGGTACTGTATGTTATGTAATTATAACATCACATTACATATTATCTTGTACTATATTTTTCCTTCACTGCAAATTCAAAATTTAATCTATCTTTTGCCTTTGTTATTATATATTTAATCTTAATTATAATTAATTAGTCCTATAAGTAGGTAATTAAAGCCGGGAGGAGTAGAAGGGGAATTGTCGTTATTTGTTGTTGCCCTTCAGTGAAATTTAAAAAAATTGAAACGTTTGGGTTATATAATACACGACACTAATAAAACAGATTTGATAAATAAATACTAAATTAACTAACACATAACTAACTCTAACTAACAGTAAGAATTGGTATATCCTCGGATAATGTAGGTTAGTATGAAAGTAGAGTTTCGAACAATTTTTCGTATTGCATGCTATGTACCGGTAAATGGAGAAAGAGACCAAGAAGTGTAAGAACTTCTGGAATGATGTAGAAAACATGTTGAACGTATGTAAGCCAAACGAAAGCGTGATGATAGTGTGAGATATGAACGGCAGGGTGGGTGTACAGAGAGAACATGCTGAACGTGTTCTAGAAAAGTTCGGAGCCCAAAGAGTCAATGAGAATGGTGATCCCCTGGGTAACATCTGTGTGGAGAAAAGCCTGTCTAAAATACGTGGTTTAAACATAAAAATGTGCACATGTATACATGGCAAAGACGTGAATCTAAAAGTATGATTGACTTGATAGTGTATGATGAACGAATTAGAATCCTGGTGAAAGATACAAAAGTAATGCGCAGATCGTTGTGTGGATCGGATCGATTTTTAGTTGTATCGAGAGTGTGTATAGGGCAAAAGTGGTTCTGGATAATGAAAGGAAACGTAGTGTGAACGTCCAGGATTAGAGTAGACAAACTAGTAGATAATGGTGCGAGAATGAAATACACAGATGCTGTGAGTAAAGAGTTGAATGTGAATGAAACAGTGTGGAACGAGCAAATAAAAGACACCAACGTTAAAGGTGCATGGAGGAGCTTGAAAAGCTGTGTTGTCAATTGTGCCGTTCGGATATGTGGAAGAGCGACTGTAGGTAGATAGAAAAAAATGTGCTTGGTAGAATAAATCAGTAAAAAAGGTAGTATGTAAGGTACGTAAGGTACATGGCAATTATTGCTGCAAAAACTGACACTGAGAAAAAGCGATTGTATGAGATGTACAGATTAAGAAACAAAGAAGCGAAGGAGGCAAAGTGTCGAATGATTGGAAGAGCGCGATCATTGTGTCACTGTATAATGGTAAGAGGATCATGAGTGATTGCAGGAACTACAGAGAAATAAGTTTGCTTACTGTACTTGGTTAAGAATTTGGAAGAATGCTGATTGATAGAGTACGAGAAACTACACAAACTAATATTTAGGATGTGCAAAGTAGCTTCATGCCAGGGAGAGGATGTGTTGATCGGTTGGTTGCTCTCCAGTAGGTGATCGAAAAGTGTTTAAGTGTAAAAAGGAAGCTGTACTGTGCGTTTGTAGATCTGGAGAAAGCATACGACAGAGTGAATAAGGAGAAGCTGTGAGAAATATTAAATGGATATGGCATAAATAAAGGAATCAACGGGATACGGGCAGTATACAACGGTAGCCGGGCATGTGTTAAGGTGAGAGGAGGTGTGAGTGAATACTTTAATATTGAGCAAGGAGTTCGACAAGGCTGTGTGATGTCACCGTGGTTGTTCAATGTAAACATGATAAATGTGTTAGGCAAGCATGTACTGACACAAATGGTGTAGTGGTTCACGACGTAAATGTACGAGTTCTGGTGTATGCAGATGACAGTCTTATTAAGTGACAGTGTGGATGAGCTACAAATTGCCCTGAGGAAGTTTGATACAGTCTGTAAGAGCATGGACCTAAAAGTAAACGTGAACAAAACTAAGATTACGGTGTTTAATCAGGAAGGTGGAAAGTAGAGTAGAGTATTTACGCTGCAAAATGAAATTGTGGAACAAGTGAACGAGCTGGTATATTTGGGTAGAATGTTTACCGCAGATGGTACAATGGATGGCGAGATTTGGCGAAGGATCAATGCTGGAAAGAAAGTGATTGGAAATATTTGGACGATAATGAGAAACGAAAGCATTAGACTAGCTGCGAAACGAGCAACCTATATTGGCGTGTTTGTCCCACCAGTACTGCATTAAAATGAGACATGGATATATCACAAAAAGCACGAAAAAAATAATAATTGCCGTGGGTATGAGATTCCTGAGAAGCGCATGTGGTAAAACGAGAAGGGATAAGATAAAGAAGGAGTGTATAATGACGGAGTGTGGCGAGGAAAAGATGATGATTGGTAGGTATAAAAGTAGTACATTACGTTGGTTTGGTCACATTGAGAGAATGATTAACGAAGCAGATATATGTGGGTGAGGTTCCAGGTAAGGCGGGGCCTGGGAGGCCGCGTAAAACTTGGCTGAATGTAGTAGAATGTATGATAAAAGAAAGAAAGGTAAGGCGTTTTAAAAATAAAAGGACATGTCAGAGACAGTGTATCAATCTTGCGGAAGCTAGGGAGGTATGCGGAGATAGGAAAGATTGTGAATGAAAAATAAATAAGAGGTAGGCTTTTGCCTAACCCGTAAGGGAATGGCGTGAATGTTAAGTTAAGTTAAGTCATATTTCATGATTTTTTTTCAACATCTCAATCAATTCTAAAAGATTTTACTACTACTGAGAACGATAACTGTAAGTGTGAAAAATATACCATTAAAAAGAGCTAAGTATTTTAATTATGTGTAATAACGGTGAAACTTTACATTTTCATAAAATTGAATTATTTTAAAAAGATTCTCTACACTTTTGCTCTAAAACTAACAATTTACAAGGTATTCACAAAAGGTGTTTTAGTATTCTCAATCAAGTACGTTTCACTCAAAATTTGATGGCACCGAGATATTTCGTAATAACTCTAAACATAGTTTCATTAATATGCGTTGCGTTTTCAGACACAGGCAGGCACACGCACACGCTTTGATCATGTTGAAAATGGTCTGGATTATTCTAAAAATGCTGAAAGCGTATAAAACCAATAACTCAACATACATTTCGACACGAAAATGATACTTCGTGTTTCGCGCATGGGAAAATAATAATGGATATTTACAATAATTATTTTCACGAAAGCAATATTCTCCTACTTATGATTAGTGCAGCTCGCATAAAAAGTAGTAAATGACGTTGAAACCCTTCAAAATCAGGTTTTTAATTTAAAAGATTTTCAAAAAAAAAAAAAATTACATGTTTTGTTTCAGAAACACGTTTACATAAAGTGATATTCAACCTTCAAGAACTTGCAAAGAATTCAATTTACGGAAGTAGTTCACCAGCATTCCTGTTCTATTTTAAATTACAAATTGTGCCTTTGAGAACTAATAGGAATTGTATAGTGATTTTTTATTATGTATCTCTTTCTCATATTAATTTGGCTTAATGGTAGTTTCATTTAGTAATCGCATGATAAAGAATTTAAATGTCAAGACCTATTAATGAATACTACAGTTATAATTTTTATATAGGTAATTATTTCACTAATTAAATGAAATCTATTGTTAAAATATTAAAATTTAATTATAAATGTGAAAGGATATAATAACCTTATGACAGTGGTTAACGATAGTACGTTTTTATCGTACTAAAATGTTCAATTCAAACCGTATTATTTTACTATAGGAAATAGTAGGTACGTACGTGATTTCCTTGAAGAGTAATATAACAAACACATTTCTATATAAACCAATTTCTGAAAGTAAAGGTGTGCGTTTAAAGACAATGACTATTATAATACGTTTCAAATATGTCCATAACTTTGTTTTGCAATTAAATCTTAATTACCTACTTACTTCGAAATTTTGGAAAAAACAATAATTTCACTTTTTACTTAAATTTTTTGTCTAATTAAGTATCTATTCTTCCATTACAAATTAGAAAATAACAAATAATGCATATTTATATAGTTACAAAATCATCGTTTGTAAAACAACTTTTGATTTAAGTTCCACTTTCTCTGTTTTTTTTTAATAGAAAAATCTTAATGTTTTATTGATCTGTAGTTAAAATACTTAACTAGATGCTAATCATAAGCATAGTTAGTTCATTCCAGTGCAATAAATTTAGGGGGAAATTTAATTAAACACTACTAGTAAAGTGTAAAATATATAAAATGAAAAATGGAATAATTAAAAAATGAACTTTACAATCCATCAAGGTTTTTACTTTTACTAGCTTGGGGCTTGGTCTATGACATCCTAAGACAGTGTTGAGAGCGAAAGTGCCAACGTGTATGTAAAGTTATAATAGCAAAAGTTGTTATTTAAAATTTTCTGTTTTAATATCACACAAAAAATTAAAAGTAATTGATCTCCATTTTTAATGCGTTAGTGAATCTATTCACTAATAAGAAATGGGAAACTAATCCTGCAATTTTCTTTAATTTAAATTTTACTGAATAGTGACTAAACGTTAGTAGAATTATGTAAATCATTTGAATATTTGGCATTTTAATTGCAGTTCTCACATAATTGTAAGAAACAAAATTTTACACGAATAGTGAACTATAGTTTTTGCTTTGTTCTATAGTACCTATTCAAAGTATGTAAATTTTCTATACATAAATTATGTTCTCGTCAAAAAATTTTGTTTTTAGAAAGTATTATTTGGTTAATTGTATAATTGCAATGAAATATAAAATAAATTTTATATACAATATAACTGGTATTCATTAACGATTGTTATAATATTCGGTTAATATAGCAATGCAATAACCGTTTAACACGTTCAATGTACAGCTATACAAAGAATTTCTCCATTTATAATCATTAAAAACAAAAAAAGGATGGATACCAACTTGGGTAGTGTAGGTGTTGTGGCCAGTTTTTTGAGCAAGTGACATATGGCAGTTGCGCATTCTAATTTTTTATGGCTAAATTATGGTAATCGCAAACCGAAAGAGAAATAAATATTAACACATTATACATTTTTTGAATGACCATTTACTAATACATAAAAAATTATTTCAAAAACTAGCCCCATTTTCCTTAATTTTAAATATGACTGTTACCAGAAATTTACCATATTGAAAAACAATGATCAGATCTCACTTACATGAAGATATTTGCCATAATTAATGTGGTAAGTGCCAAAGTTTTAATTTATTTCACAATCAATCAATCATATAACGCCGTCTGATACCTCACTGAGCACTACAAAACTCGTACTTCACTCACACGTACATGTCCACTGCACACCGTACTGACTTCAACAGGGGCAACTTTCGCTTATGCGGCCTCAAGTAACCTCCGGCTAACCGTGATCAATCCTTATATATACGTTCTCTTCACCCTGTCTGTACGCCACTGACCTATATTGATAAAAATTTAAAAAATTTGGTATTTGAAAAATTATGAATAACTAGGTATGAAACTTTTTTTAACGAATTTTCTCTTTAACTTATTGGCAATTATAAGTAGATGACATTGAAGGTATTATCTGCCTCAAAGATTACCGCGTTTTTTATAATATTCTAGATTTCCTTGAATTACATTGATATTAAAAAAATTTTCACTGAAGTAATTTAAGTTATTTTCAATCTGCTTTTATTGTATGTTTGTTATTGTTATTCCTTTAAAATATTTTTCTATAACTATCCATTTTGCTAACAGTTTTAAATTTTAACTCCGCAAAATACTACTGAATACTTGCTGCTGTGTATTGTATGGTTATGAACATTAAGAATTTTTCTTTTTTTTTCAAGCCTCGATATTATAACTAGGAAGAATGCAATTGTGTTCTAAATATGCAAGTAATTTTTCTTACTATAAATCTTGATATTGTGAACTATGGCATTTGTGAGATTATTACACACAGTGGCGTAGCACAGCATCAAGTACATTAACAAAAAAATTTTTGATTTTAGTAACTGCTTCTCTGGTTGTGTTTATACATATTAATGAGAGTTAATTATTTTTTTTGATAATCAGGCTTTTAGTCTATTAACGTATCTAAATTATTTTTTCATTTTTATTTAATTACCAGCGTGCTATATAGTTTTTATTGACATATGCTTAAATTAATATTTAAATTATTATTATGTATGCGAAATGCCATAATTTTTATATGTTGGCCTTAACCATGAACTATAAAAATGTTACTGATTTTAATAGTATATCACTATATCAGCTGTTTATAATCTAAAAAAGTTCAGTTTGAGTCTTAAGACGAGTCCAGACAGATTGCAAACACGACACGCAGTACACACGCCTCACGCATATGTATGCAAAGAAGCAAACATTACATCCGCCTCACCCATTTAAAGGTGGTAGGCATGTACAGGTCGCACAATTAAAGATGATTCGGGTCGCGCAGATACGTCATTGCGTTCGGAACAATCGTCAAGTGTAACAGCTTAAAATCACTTACTAGGGGCCGCGTAATTAATCGTTGGTACATATACAAAATCACATTTAAAGTGTTATGTTATTTTATTAATTTAATAATTTATATACATTCCTAATCTGTTTAAAAACATTCTAATTTCATTAACTTAAATGTAAAATTTCCATAAGTATTAAGAAAATGTGTTAATAATTATATTTGTATACGTACAATGACGTAATATACACTTGAAACAATTTACCTGCGACGCTACTGAACTTCTCGAATTGCCGTGAGTAGAATATTTGAAAACGGACGAATGTGCATCTGACCTCCAAATCATCTTTAGTTGTGCGACCTGTATACTCCATGCCAGCCGGGGAGGTGCCACCACTCTTACCATCCTTAATATTGGGTCTCCGATTTTCTGAGCTCGGTAAGGGCTGCCGGTTACCTTTTCCTTCATCCTTAATCTATTCTCATCCTTATTCTTCCTTCTCGCCCTCACTGTCTTCCTATCGGATTAAAAGTCCCAAATTAAAAAATAAGATGGCTGTGGTTTCTAGGGTAATAAATACCGGACGTAAAATCCTGCCCCATTCGGATGTCCGGGAGGGCAGGGCCCAAGCGACCTCGGTCATCGAAAGTATCAACTTTCTAATTCACTACTGCAACATCCGCGATATCAGGTCTAATCTTAATACTATTCATCAACACCTTGAACAATTATAACCTGATATTTTGTTTCTATCTGAAGCACAAGTCTCCTCTGAAAGCTTCGAGTCACCCGACTTGCAATTTCCACAATACCACCTTCACTCTAACTTTCGATATAAAGGAGGCGTATGTGCCTACATCAAGAACAGAATTGCTTGCAAGAGGGTTTCTTCCTTAGAAAATAAAAATTTTGACGTGATTTGGTTTAAACATTCTGGTTCTAATTTTGTGAAATTCTACTGTTGCATTTATAGGTCTCCTAATGACAGTAACTTTCAAGACGTTGTAGGCGATTTCAATGTTCATAACTCTAATTGGCTTCAGTTTTCATCTACTACAAATCCTGCTGGTCATAGTGCAGAAACATTTGCTACTTCATGTGATCTCACACAAATGATTTCTGAACCCACAAGAATCCCTGATAACCCTAACCATACTCCACATCTAGATCTCTTTCTTACATCAAACCCTCTTGTTTATAAAACTTCCGTTCTTTCGCCTTTAGGTCTTTCCAACCATTGTCTAATAGAAATCATTTCTGCTGTACCTAATTCTACTGTTGTTCGCGAAACCGATAAAACCTTGTTGTGTTTTAAGCCAGCTCGATGGAGTGATTTACGGGATTCCTTTGCAACCTTTCTATGAAGTGATTATTGTTTTAAGTCGTCCTCTTCTTCGGACATCGCTCTTTCAGTATCTGAAATTATCCTCATGGGAATGGAGTTATACATTCCCAAAATCAGTACCGTATAGGTCATTCACGTTCCCAACCCTGGTTCAATAAGGCTTGTTCTGATGCAATATGTTTAAAAAATAAATATTACATTAAATGGAAATCTATTAAATCGGTCGACAGTCATGTAGTATACGTTGGTGCTAGAAAGATCTGCAAAAGTGACATCACTAAAACTAAAAAGTTGTTCGAACAACGAAAATGCAATGAACTAACTACATCTCCTTTAGGCAGTCGTAAATTTTGGTCTTTAGCTAAAGCCATTAGTAAAAACTTTGGAACATCTTCATTTCCCCCCCTGACATCTATTGACGAATCGGTAGTTGCTGATTCTGTAGACAAAGCCAATGTTTTTGTGGATTTGTTTGCAACAAACTCGTGTCTCAATGATTCTGGAAAAGATGTGCCCCTAGTCAACTCTTCTTCATACGCTATGAAACCAATTCATTTTCAGTACAAGCTCTTGGAATCGATCGTCACTAGGCTTGATCTCAATAAGGCGACTGGCCCAGACGGTATCCCAGCTATTGTCTTAAAGAAATGTTCCCCCGAACTAGTACCAGTCCTATCTAAGCTCTGTACGATCTCTATGTCTTCTGGGGAATTCCCTTCATCATGGAAGTTAGCAAATGTTCAACCTATTTTCTAAAAAGGCGAAAAGACCGATCCCTCAAACTACCGACCATTTGCCATCGCTTCTATTTTGTCTAAAATCATGGAAAAAGCCACCAATCAGCAACTGCTCACGTTCCTTGAAACTAACAAACTCCTTAGTGACCACCAATATGGGTTTAGGCAAAGTTGCTTAACAGGTGGTCTTCTTTCATGTGTGACCCAAGTTTGGAACAATACAGTAGAGCAGTCCGATGAAACAGTTGTAGTCGCTTTAGATATACTTGCCAAACTCACCTCGTTTGGGTTAAATGATACGCACTTCAACTGGGTTTCTAGTTTCCTTGGTAAAAGACGAATACGTGTCGTAGTTGATGGCTTTTTTTCAAAAGAAGTTAGCATTAACGCGGGCGTACCACAGGGATCCGTTATAGCGCCTACACTTTTTCTGCTGTACATAAATGATCTTATTTCTTCAACAACTAACCCCATCCATTGCTTTGCTGGCGATAGCACTCTTCACTGTAGTTCATCTCAGTCTACTCATAGTGATAATCCACCTTCTATGTCAAATCAAGAAATTAAAGCTGTAATGGCAAATTCAATCAACAAATACATTCAACGTATTCTCGAATGGGGAAGCAATAATCTAGTTAAATTTAATGCTAACAAAACTCAGTGTTGCCTTATGTCCACCAAAAAAGATCGATCATTTCCTGTTGTAAGTGTGAATGGCTCAGTTCTTAAGTTTTCAGACTATATTACTCTGTTGGGTATGACTGTATCTTCAAATCTCTCATGGGTTGACCATCTTCTGTCGGCTACCAAAACAGCTGCTCGTAAAATAGGTTTTTTGTATATATCTAAGCAGTACTTTACCTATCGACAACTGCTTCTGCTGTATAAAGCCCAAATTCGGCCTCATCTGGAATATAATTCACACCTCTGGGTTAGTGCTCCCCAATACGCTCTAGATATCGTTGATCGTATTCAAAAGAGAGCGATTAGGCTTATAAGTGACCCGTCCTTAACTTCTCACATGCAGTCCCTTGAGCATAGAAGGATGGTTTCAGTTCTTTCTTTGTATTATTGTTATTTCAACGGCTATTGTGCTGCTGAATTATACTCTTTGATACCATCTCGGGCTATCTTTGCGAGAAACACTAGGTTCGCTCATTCACATCATCAGTATCCAGTACAAATCTCCAATTGTCGTACCAAACGGGCGCAATCCACATTTCTCTACACGGCTTCTAAACTCTGGAATGATCTCCCTAGTTCCTGTTTTCCTCTCACTTATGATATGAGAAAATTTAAGGTAGCTGTTCATAGGCATCTATTGGTAATTCATTATATCTCTATCCATCCTCCTAAGTGTTCCTGAGTGCTTTAGCACGATAGGCCAAATTTATCCTGTTCAGGTCCACAATCATAAAAAAACACTCTAAGTGCGTGATATTTGTAATTTTGTTTTAGACGAAGTTTTGAAGTCTATAGACGTTGGACTGAGAACTTAATAAATGCGCTTGTATATATGTGTATCTAAAAACACGCAATGTACATACCACACAGAACGTAAATAACCCGTCCGCTCTTTTCGCACATACCACACAGAAACTCTCTCTCTCTATCTCCCACTCCCACTCCCTCTCCCTCTCCCTCTCCCTCTCCCTCTCCCTCTCCCTCTCTCCTCTCCCTCCCTCTCCCTCTCCTCTCCCTCTCCTCTCCCTCTCCCTCTCCCTCCCTCTCCTCTCCTCTCC